>ML675616.1:5889863-6017260 GCA_007922155.1 Mesoclemmys tuberculata | reverse complement strand
GATTTTGTCCCATTAAGCTGTGCAAGTTTGGCCTCTACCTCAGATACAGTAATATCCACCACCACATCCAGATTCCCGTTCGTCATCCCTCCATCATCCCAAACTCCTCACTAGTCTTATTAAAGACCGAGGCAAAGTACTTATTTAGATATTGGGCCATGCCTAGGTTATCCTTAACCTCCGTTCCATCCTCAGCGTATAGCGGCCCCACTTCTTCTTTCTTTGTTTTCTTCTTATTTATGTGACTGTAGAACCTTTTACTATTGATTTTGATTAAAGAGAAAAGAGGATTTGCCATTAGGATTTCCCATGGCTTTGGCCCAGCAGAGTGGCTGCTGGGGGAACTAGCAGCTGAAGAGGATTAGAGAGAGACAGAACTGTGAGTTGTCCATTGTATAACAGGTGGTATGGAGAGAGCCCTAAGGATGAAGACTGTATAACCCAACTGCCATCCTGATTTGATACAAGTAATGTGGATGTGTCATATCATTCATCGACAACAATCATCTTCTGACCGTTCTCATTAATGCTAAACTGAAATGGAACTCCTCTGCATATAGACACACACATGCCACCCAACACACACCCACGCATACACCAGCCTAGTACACACCCAGACAGGTACACAGAACCCTTACCCACATTTCAATGATGCTCTCCCCTACACCCAGCAAATACCCAGTTACCTAATACATGCGCTCCTATACCCCGTGGATACCCACACTCCCTCTATCAACACACAGAGACCTGCAATCGGTGTATACGCACACTCCCCTGCAATCAGTACGCACACCCAGTACACACTCACTTCTACATTGTTTACAAACACACCTGGTACACACACACAAAACCCCATTTCAAACACATCCAAATCCAATGACTGTATACGCACTCACATGCTCAACATGTACAGAAACTCATCTACCTCCTGCAGTAATCCCTACTTCTAGTGCATGCCCACACCTGCTGCGCACACACGCGCGCACACAGCCATCCACCCAACATGTTACACCAGGGCTTCCCATCCCACAACACTAAACCACTCTGGCAATTATAAAGGGCCCTGCCATGATGACATTAATTCCACACCCTGGAAGACTATAGTCCTTGGGTTTTATTCCGCAAGGCAGGTTGCTATTAAAACATCAGCATGACTTTTCACAAAGGTCAGCTGTCGGGGGGACTGTCCTGGCAGCTGTTTGTTTGTTTGTTTGAACATTATCTGGGTCTGGCAATTTATTTGCATCCATTGAAGTAGCAGACAATAAATATCCTCTCTCAGTAGCAAACAGATGCTTTCACTCCAGTGCTCTGGCTAGCGTGGGCCTCAAAACGATCTCCTTAATGAGCAAACAATGCTAGTAATCTTTAAAGATGCAGGCTCCTTTCTCTCCACCACTAGCAGCCTTGAACATGGCCAACCCTGAAAAAGTTCTGGCGAGACACCCATGAGATCCGGAGGCTGAAAGAAAGAAGGAGCCGCCTTCAATACACTGACACTCAGTAGCTTTATCTGGGCCTCTCCAGCTGCCATTGGGTCCATGTCTGGGAGATGCTTTGCTGGGATCAATGGGTGGCTGGTGCCTGGGAGCTGGTCTCCTCTAGGAAAGGGGGACGGGGGCTGATTTAGATCTCAAAATTATTTTGCTGATGTAGCAGGGGATGTTTACAAGTAAGAAATGGGTGAAAGTCCAAAGGAGAGGTAGGGACAAGGATGAGTAACTAGGACGGAGGTGATGGGGAGAGAACGCTGATGAAATGCAACTCACGCTAGCGGTGAAAAGCACACACTTTTAAGTTCTCTAGTAAAACACAGACACCTGCATTTTGCATTGAGAGACAAAACTTTCTGCTATTGGATCAAATATAACAATAGCAGGCTCTTACATAGCACTTGCCAGCTGTAGGTCTCAAAGTGCTTCACAAAGGAAAGCAATGTCTTTAGCCCTATTTTACAGATGGGGAAACTGAGTCACCGAGCAATTAACTGACTTGTTCAAAGTCACACAGCAGGCCAGTGGCAGAGCTGGGAACATACCCCAGGTCTCCTAAGTCCCAGTCCAGTGCTCTGTGCACTAGGACACACTATTTTTTCAGGACAGAGAGGAGGGGAGAACGGCCTGGCCATCTGCAGAAAAATAAGATCCTTGTCACTTTATCCATCGATTCTGCCTGCTTCTTCTTCCCCTAAAGCCATCACCATTTGCTTGGCAAATCACAGCTACTTTCCTGCATGACTCGATCCATTCATTCTTTAAATCACATTTGTAAAGCACTTTGAACTCCTTCGTCCTGCACTGAAGCCACGGGGAGTTTTGTAACGGGACCACTCTGTGCCCAAGAAACAACCCATGACTTATAGTACTGCAGGCTGGGAACGTGCTCCTTTATTCCACTCCATCACACAGAGCGTGGAGAGCAACACTAACTAAACTAAACAAGAAGTAAGAAGGGGCCGGAGCATCCAACCCATAATACTCTGAGTAACCCTTGATAAGCACTTTACGACAGGGCATCTGGTGGGATACTAGGTTGTCGTTGCTCCACTGGATGAATAGGCAGCAGACTAAGATCCTGTCTGAACGAGAGGCATTTTACAAAACAATCAGGGTTGGAGGAATCCGGAGTCCTGGCTGGATCAGCAAAGCCGCCTCTAAACAGAATGTCACCCAACACTTTCAGGGCAGCGTCGGCAGGCCTTTAGCTGATGAAGTTAAAGGAAATTCATCAGCAGCCCAAATGTTTCTAGCCCAGGACTCCAGCAGCTTCCATTCAGGTAGCACTAATGCTTGATTTTGGCCATGAAATTGCCCAATTTCCCAGGGGGAATGCCTAAGTGACTGGAATGAAGTTATGGGGCTGTATTTCAAAGCCAGCAGCCCGCAGGTCACTGGGATCAGCGCAAGCAGCCTCCACCTGGCTGCACAGGGAGAAACAAAAACTGAACAACAAAGCCACATTTGAAAAGAAAAGGAAAATTAAAAGGACTATGGGAAAGAGCAGCCCTTATCTGACTGCCTTCTCTCGGCATGCCTGGCTCCCCTTGTTGTATCTGATCTTTCAGAGTAGCCCCCTTGCCCTTCCACGGCACCTTTCGCACGCTGGTCTCTCAATGCACTTTGCCGGAATGAATGGGCTAAGCTTCACAGTGCCCCTGCAAGGTTGCGTGTGGGGGTAACTGAGGCAGAGAGAGGTCACATGACTTATCCAAACCTACTCAAGGAATTAGAGGCAGAACCTGTGGATAGAGGCCATGGGCGGCACATGAGACTCCTGCCTCTGAGGGGGCACCAGCGCTCAGACTGTGGCTCCACCGCCTTTCCACCCCAGACCCTGTGTCGGCCGCTCATGACCTCTTGTGTCGGCCGCCCATGATACAAGTTAAGATTTTGTGATCTCAGGGGCCTCACATCTTTAGGTGCTCAGCATGAGATACCTTAATGGAGCCCAGTTTTCTGCTGGGCTGCCTGCTCTCTGAAAATCAGACCACTTTCTGGTGTCTCAAGTTGGGCGTATCGAAACTGAGCCACTCAAGTCTCTTTCGAAAGCCTTGGCCAGGGCCCAGTAGGGCTGACAACCTGATCTCGCTCTAAGCACTAGGCCATTCTCCCCTAACCTCCTATTTCTTATTGAAAACATCATCATTTCCCACTAATTTATTATGGGTTTGAAAGCTCCACTTCCAGAAGGTCCACATAGCTTTGGAGCTCAGCACGTTAATTCAGATCGCACTGAGTGGTGCCCGGCTTCAGTGTTACGGCTGCACCGGGGCCTGTCTAATACCTTATTGCTTTTCCAATATCAGTTCCTCCTGTTTTATGAACCTAATGTTTCCCCACAGACACCAGCACTGCTGGCTACTCTTTCTGGGATGGGCCGGGGGCAGAGACGCAGCAGACAGCACATGATCTAATGGCAGGATGTTATTGCGATGATGTATTTCTGCTGTTCCATTGATTTTGGTTACATGATGTAGCTCTATTGATCTTGGCAAAGGGGGAGCGGGCCGGCGACACACCATCTTTTCCCCATTTTCCCTTCGTCTTGGTGCACACTCAGCGGCCAAATGATCTGCTCTAATTTGTCTAATATCCATTAACAGCTGATCAATTTATAATAAACTATGCATTTTATAGGCCTTTTTCTCTAAGGATCTGTACGTCTTATCCAAATGCTACTGGATGAAGGAACAAGTCTCCCACTCCAAGTCAGGTCAGTATTGTTAGTCCCATTTTCCAGATGGGGAAACTGAGGCACAGAGCAGTTCAGTGACTTGCCAAAAATCAGATTGGAACCCAGATCTCCTGGTTCTCAATGCTATCCCTCAAACATAAAGCCAACCTGCCCTTTCTAGTTCTGTCCAGATAAGGCTTTGAGACCCTGTTGATGTGAATGAGGCCCAGAAACCCAAAGGTCAGAGCTCCGCATTCACCCACCACCCCCCCACTTACGCACCACATGGCGCCCACTTCTCCCAGTCCAGCCCCGCAGCCCAGCACCGGCGTGGACCCAGCCCTTCATGATGCACAGGGGAGCGCAGGAGGCTCTACGCCCCTCAGAACTCCTGCACGTTGTGAAAGGCCAGCCCAGTGCCCCACCGCAGGCCGGCGACCCCCCTACCCTTTCCTCGGTACGCCACTGCCCCCAACTAATACTGCCCCCAAATCTTCACTTCAAACTTGTTGCTAGTCTAAGCTTTCACCTCAGACTGGGATAAACCCTGAACATTCACTCCAACCGGAACCAAACCCAAAACTTTCCCTCCCAACTCACAAATGTCCCCAACTCTGCTGTGACTCACACAACCACCCACACCAGCAAATGCATGTGCAAACACATACATGCAGCCTGCAGATTCCACAGTGCACATATACCCAAAGAGCGACTCTACCACACCTCCTTGAGAGAGACAGAGCCAGCCAACACCAGAGGCATTCTGCTGCCTAGGGTGACCAGAAAGCAAGTGTGAAAAACCGGGACAGGGAGTGGGGCATAATAGGTGCCTATATTAAAAAAAGCCCCAAATATCAGGCCGTCTGGTCACCCTACTGTTGCCATCGGGTATAGTCATTAACTGTGGAGATCAAGGCGCCAAGCTTATGCATTTCGCCTGCAAGAACTAAACTTTATGGTCAAAATGATGGAATAATTTAAACAAATAATTCATGGCGGCATTACCAGCAAGAAGGGTGAACTCCTCCAGCGCGATTTTCCGTGCAGCAAACATAGATTTTCAAGAAAAAGGATTCTGTAAAACACCCCCTGATAATCTGTATCAACAACATGCATTCCTTTCTAATCCCACCACATGCAATCAGCTGGGGTCTATTGGTGTGCACAGAGGACTCCACAACTGGCAGGATTGTGGATTCTAATCCTTGCAAGGAGTCACCCACTGACCTCTTGGGTAAATCAGCCAGCTGGGCTGAAAAATTAGGTCAAAGCGAGACCAGCCTGAAGGCTGGCTCTGAGCTGTGCCTTCTTAGTGACACACATGCCAAAGGAGCTGAGAATTCCTCCCCACTTAGGAGAACCAGGTGGAACGAGGAAATGCAAACCATGTGTTTGTATTTCCTCCACAGGACGAGAGGACTGTGTTTGAAGGATCCACATGGCAGCCTTATGTTTGTGTTTCATGGTGTGGTGTTGCATTAGGGAGGGTCTAGTGCATAGCATCCATTAGAGAGGCTCTCTATAGAGAGCCAGAACTTTGCATGAATAGACAGAGATATAGATATATAAAAACACTCCCTACCCCAAAAAGTAGATCTAAATTAGACAAAGATAAGCTTGTGGGGCAAGGACTGTCTTTTTGTTTTGTGTTTGTACAGCACTTAGCACAATAGGGTCCTGGTCCATGACTAGGGCCTCTACTGCAATACAGAAAGTGACAACAACAGGAAACCATTAGCCTTGGGAAGAGAACCCAGATCTCATGCCCCCAGGCCACTATTGTAACCACTAGACTATGCTGCCTGCCAGAGAGAGATGAGCAGGACATCTTTCTTCCTTTCTCCCTGTTTGAGTGAGACTTTGTGTCAGGTGTGTGTGACATTAACATCCACAAGCCAACTGACAGATGACATAATTTTTGAAAGCGTGGTTTACACACACTCCCATGGCGCCCGCTGATTGATAAATTAGACACTCACGAGCCACGTGCTAATCAATGCAAATCATTAGTTTGTAACAACACACGGCAAACTCGGCAGGGCTCATTTTTCAAGGTAATGGCCTGCCAAGCAATCAGTGTTCAGCAATAAGCCATGCCAGGGTGTCATTAGCAGGTTGCTGGTAGATACCAAAGCTGTGAGGCTAAGGCCCGCTAGTCCCTAGGCCCTATCCCAAAAAGTGGACTGTGCCACTGGTTTTTTTTTTTACAAAGGGAGTGAGGTCTACATAGCTCTGGAACAGCGCTTCTTCTCGTTTCCTGTGAACTACACTTTTGCATTTCTATGCTCCTCCTGGTGTGCAGAGACAGCAGCCAGCTTGCACTCAGATTCTGGACACATGTTGCAGAGGAGTCACACACACTGCACTTTCTTCCTGGAGGCTTTACTTTTGTTCTTTCTTGGACTTTCTCCCCTTAATCTAAAATAAAAGTAACTTTCAGCTGAAAGGTCATGTTTTGCTCTTTGCCTATGGAAATGTAACAGGGAGAACCAAAGGACCATGCCCATGAGGCCGTGACGAAAAGTTATCACTGACTTCACTGGCAATCTCAAAGCAGATGGCCGAGTTCATCCCACATTTTGAACACCTTTTAAACATCATGGGCACTAGATTTAGATTCAGATTCTTGGCTCCACCCCCAACCAGAGTGCTAGGCAATGCAGCTGATGTGGCACTGTGGGCGAATCTGTTCCAGGAAAAGAGCCAGAGCATATGACTTCCCTGCCAAAGCAAGGGAAGGAATCAGGAGCACTGAAAGCTACACTCTGCCCCTTATTCAGAATGGACTGCTAGGCGCCACTCCAGTCCTCTTCATCTATCTAGCACTATGCTACTTCTGTGCTAAACATGACATCTCAGCACTGGGACAGTGCCCATGAGCTTTAGTTTTAAATGAGCCCTTTTCTACATGTCACTATGCTTGATAAAATAGTTCCTCTAGGAAGAGAAGCCATATGGACCCTGAGGAGGAATGAATCCATTCTCAAATGCAAACAGGTGACAGCAAACACTAGGGACAGCAATGATTCCATTACACCGACCGTATAAGAAAGAAGTTCTGAGATGCTGAAGCAAGAGCTGGCCTGCCATATGAGGATGTGTCGTATGTGTTTGGTTCAAACTGAACCGCAACATCTAACCCCTCTAAGGATTGCCCAGCCAAGTGTGTCTTTGTCACCCTCTAGTGGCAGATCCACATAAGAAGTTTTATAAGTCCCTGACCATCTCCAAGCTAATAGATTTGATCCTTGGCTTATGCAGTAAGTAATCACGCTAAGAGATGCGAAGTTCAGTCCCCACTGGAAACTGCAAGATCCACTGGCTGAGCCTGTTGTAGAAAAGAGTTGTCACCTTGTGAAATGGAACAGCCCAAAAGAGTATTCCATTGACACCGTCATGGGAGTCTTATTTTATTATTAAACAGCTCTGTTAGCGCTTAGGAACTTCACAGCTGTCGGTACGCTGCACCCTTTGGGTAATTCAAACTTAACAATGACAGAACTCAGATCTTCCTCTCCCAAAAGCAGTTCTTGAGCTGAAGAATCTCCAGTAGCTGTTGGCAGTAGCTATGACACATAATTGAACCTTTCGGATTCCATCCAATAGAGGACAGAAGTTCATATGCACACTCTCAGGTTCCCTACAGTATTAATGGCCGCTCCAGACCTGATCTCTTTCCAGGTTCTTTACTCTCATTCAAGCTAACAGAATTTCATTAGTATGCAACAAACATTTTCGGGAGGGGACAACGTGTTTAAAGCCATTTATCACACTGTTGACTCTCGTTCTGGTTCTCTGTACAGCGCAAGCAAACAGCTGCTTTCAGTCAGAGTGATTTTTAATTTGGATTAAGGGAACAACAAAACTGAAAAGCCCAAAAGAGAAGCCTGCGTATGTGTGTATGCATTTCCTGCGTAAATCTGCCCAGCACTTAACACAAAATATGGCTGCCGGACGCTGCAGAGCACGTAGAGACGGACAGACCACTGAGATGGTACAGTAACATGCTCTGGGGCAGGGAAGGAGTTTTTAATAGAAGGCAGCAGCAGAGGGGAAACAGACTGGCCAGTTGCAGACGTGCCTCTAGCTGGCAATGGCCGACGATCACCAACACAAAGAGCTCAACACGCAGAAGGCAAAGCACAGGGAGCCCCCCATGAGATTTGTTTGTAGCTGGATTCACAACATTCATTCCCTGAGCTGACATCACTGCAAGCACAAAAGAACAGGAAACATACAAGAATCGTAGTCAGAGAGTAGAAGGGCTGGGATGGTCAAAGCTGCTGCTGGCCAATAAGAACACAATGTCGCCCACAAGCAAGGTCGCTGAGGTTCTTTGGCCGGGGGAGAGCTATCTGCTAGCCTGTTCCATGGGCTAAATCTCATGCACAGGCCAGTGGCCGGCAGGGTCATGGCCTAATTCCTTCTTTATAAACGCTTGTTCATGGAGCTGGAGGCCAGAGATTCCTTCTGGAGATGAGATCATCCCACCACCCCTGGAATGCTATGATCCCAAGAGCTGGGAAGCCCCGGGGGTTATGCTGAGCAGCATCACAAAGGGCCCTTTGACTGATACACAACCCAACGGAAATCAAACTGTATGGGCTCTGAGCTGCCCACCGTTCTGCACTGAACAGCGTCACTTGAAAGGAAGTGGGTTGACCTTTGGCACACACACAGTGAACTCACTGGGGAACAGAACCCAGCACACACATGCATCAGCCCAGATGCACACAAACACTCAGGCACTGGCAAAGACACACATACACCCACTGGAGCACAGCCGTGCGTGCACGACTACGTGAGGCACAGTAATCCGAACACACACTGACATGGGGCACAGGAGCTACACAATGATGCACACACATGTATACCGGAGTATATGCATCCACAAAGTCAGTGTGACCCAGGCATGCGCGCGCGCACACACGCACACTAGAGCAAAGGAATATCACACACACATGTAACGGGGAGCAAGGAGGAACACAGACCCCTACTGTGTGCGCCCAAACACATTAGAAAGAGCACAGCCTTGCACGGGGGTTTGCAAACATACACAGAGACCCGTGCAGTCCGCAGGTGGTAGTAATGCCACTGTATTGCAGAAGAAGCACAACCCCTCAGGGCCAGGTCCTAGAAGTTGAAAGCACGTCCGTTACCCTTTACAAAGTGACAGCCGCACGTCAAGCCCCTGCTACATTAGGCATTTGGAATCTCAAACGGAGCTTCAGAAGAGGAAGTTTTTAAATAGACGTTGGCTCCTTTCGGAACTCGTGCGGGAGAGCTGAGTGGATCCTGGGCGCTGGGGACGGATTCTCCATCATCCGGAAGCCATTCACACACGGTGCAAAACTCCGCCCCCAATGCTCGATGACCACACAGCACAAAGGAGGATGAGACCAAGATGCATGGGAGGGGCATGGGACAGTGTGCTCTAGGAGCTTACGCGTAAGGGATACAGAGCAGTGGCTTCGGAACTGGCAGCCCCAACCCCTGCACCACTAATGAACTAGGAAAGGGGGGAGGGGCATGAAAGACAGGTGTTCCCAGGTAATCACAACATCCTTATCCCAAGCCAGCCACCTCCCTTGTGGCTGAGGCCAGGAGGGTCAATGCAATAAGATGCTACGTATCTCCAGGCCTCAGTCACCAGCCCCACGGACAGGGTTACGCTCTGCAAAGGTTAGTGTAATTCAATTTCAGAGTCTCTTTGCTCCTGGGCTCCTCAACACCAAGGTGACCTATTAAGAAGTTAATATCACATAAAAACCATCCCTGGAAGCCTTTATAACCTTCATAATCTGTGTTTATCCACAGCCACACACAAAAAAGAGCTTATCTTCCAATATTGCCACAGATAAAAAGGAAGTGCTGTCTGGGGACAAAGCTCCACGCTTGCCCTTTCTCCCCTTTCATGTGAGCAGCCCAGGAAATTGATCCAGAGCTGAAATGGTGAAGCAGGTCTGCTAAACTGCTCCCCTCTCTTCAGCTCTCATATGCTGATCACCCCCATGTGCCTCTCCTTTCTCCCTGATCTCCCACCAAAAGCCTACTTATTTGTGAGCCAATTCCCAAGGAGGGTCACATTTCCCATCAGCCAATCCCCAACGAGACTCGCCTCTCTTATCAGCCAGCCCAATGGCAGACGTCCTCTTCAGTTGATCCATCCTTTCCATTGGCCAATCCCTCACTTCTCCTCCCTTTGGCCGGCCAGCCCAGCTGGATAGGTTGTGGCTCCTACTAAGAACAGGGCCCCGTGGTGCCAGAGATCGAGCATACTTGTCCTTTGAGGCAGGGGGGAGGGCTGCAGGAGAGAACAGTGCAGCAAGTTGCCCCCACTCTCCAGTCACTGTACCAGGGACTGAGTGACCATGAAGCTGAGTCTGCAGCTCTAAAAAGATCTCACCAACGCCTCCTTTAAATTGCAGCTCCTCCCATTCACACTTCCAGTCTCTGATGTACGAAGTGCCCATCGTCCTGATATCCCACGTCCGCACTAGGCTACGGCAGAGGAGCCCTGCCCTGAACCTTGTACCAGCAGTGACGGGCGTTGCAAAAGCCCTCCTCATGCAAAGATCCCAAAGCACTCGAGAGCCCTTCCTGATGGGAATCACCTCCCTCATGACAGAAACGTAGCCACCTGAGAGATTTCATCCAAGGTTTTTTGACAGGCTCTAGTTTGAAGCGATGCAGAGGGGCAGCTCCTGGCAAGGGCTAATCTCCCCCTCCAGCAGGAAGCAGCTCCCAGCCTGATCTTCTTCACTTGCAGAGGGAGCCAAAGGGCTGGCAACACGTCTGAGTTCTTTCAACCGCAGATCATGGAACCCGTCCCTGAACAGCCACTGCTGCCATTCCACAGCCACCTGCAGAGAGACAAGAGGAATGGACGGCCCTCAAAGTGATCCCAGGGGTGGCCGTGCTCACTCCATCTTTGCTCACGTTCTTAGACTAGAATCTATTTGGTGCAATTGCTAGTTTGAATTCTCTGTACTTTATACCTCCCCTTACATACACAACCCCCATTTCCAATCAAGTCCGTGCTTATGATGCTTCAACATCAAGGGTTGCCTCATGGTTAGAGCAAGGTATTGGGGGGTTAAATGGGTTCTAATCCTGGGTCTGCTGCTGACTTACTCTTGGTGCCTCAGTTTCCCCATTTAGAAAATATGAAGAATACTCTCACAGATCTGTAGCCACCTATGGACTGCATGGTTTTCACCACTACTAGAACTCAGACTCTCTTGATGCAAAACCACAGGCCCCACCACTTGATCTAAAGGAGAACCTCCATTAGCTGTTAGCATGATAGAGCCTATGACAGACAAACTGTTTTGATGCCATGCAGTGCAAATTAATGGTATGCAAAATAAACCCACGCATCAGTGCTTTTGTCATTTGCCACACATGCTATTGAGAGGCCTAATCAATGTATATTTGGGATCCCCAGATGAAAGGTGTTATACAGACCGAATAATTATCGCCAGTAATAACACCAGGAAAATATATAGTTATTTCTTGCCCTCTTAACACAGAGGTTTCTTCTGTATCATTCAGAATTTTGGTCCCTTCTTCGTTAATTACATATTCCGAGTGAGTGATTGTATTATCCACTAATATCAGCCTAACAATGATCAAAATTAATCAAAACAAAGGCTGGAATTTGCATTATTTGTTAAGATAAAGGATTCAACTCTAGAGGTTTTGATCCAATTAAATGGAAGATTAAATTAGCCAATCAATGGAGTAAGTGAAAGACACACTCATGGGTAAAAGCACTGTAATAATGCAGCAAAAGCTTTTGGCTAGAAGGTTCAGGGGTGAGTTTCTCATAAAACAGACATGTTCCCAGCTTCCTGAAGAAGATCTATTAGAGTTTATGGAAGTGAAGCCCACTGCACTGTAGAGGGAAAATGCCCCATATATGCACTTAAAGGATTAGGAGGTCCTCTGTGAAAGGTCCTGAAAAGACATGGCCAGAATAGAGGGTAATCTGGGGAAGCTCGCTTTGCCACAGTCCTGCTCACTGAGCCCCAAGGACGTCCAACAGCACCTTTCCCCATGATCTAAACGGCGGTTTTCAAACTTTTTATGCTGCATACCCCTTTCCAGATAAGGTAATCTCTTGCATACCCCCATCTGAGATAAGGTAATAATAGATCTGGGATTAGATTGCCAAAACTTACTAAACAAAATGTGTTGTCTGCCATGACCAGATTTTTCTCGTCTATCCCCTGATGAGAGCTCATGTACCCCCAGGGGTACATGCACCCTAGTTTGAAAACCACTAATCTAAAACATTGAATCCCTAGAGCATGGCAAGATGACTAAATAGTTAAGACACCCGCTTCTTTGTGCTGCCTCCCCACATATATCCCTCACCTTCCAGCCCTGGGCCTCAGGGAAGGGTGGGGGAGAAAGAGAGAGAGCATGTCCTTCACAGGAGCAGAACCGATCGCTTTCCTTTGGGAACCTGAGGTAACCCAGTCAATGAAACTTTATCCAAAGTGGTTTTGACATAAGGTCACAGACCGAGACAAGGCAAGGTCAGGAGTTCAGCGTCAATACAACAAGTGCCATCGCTACACAAAAGGCTGGGGGATCAGATATACCTATCAAGTGATGGCTGGGAGGCAGAGTGTTGAGACACATAATTGCCGCCACTTTCGTCCCCATGGATTTTCCTATTGACCCCTTCAGTTCACACGGCTCTCCCTCGCCTCAGCTCCGGATGGGCTGCTCCCCTTGGTGCCCCCCCCCCCCACAGGCACTTGCCTGAGACAGCCCCATGATGCTGTCACATGGACAGAAGGCAAGAAGTGACCCTCTCCTACTTCCAGAGTGGGAGGGGTTGGTCTCATGGCTGAACCCTGGCTCTGACTGGGATTGGGAAAGTCCAAGACCATCCAAGAGGAGCTTTCACCTGTAACTGGCTCTCCTGGGAACTGCCCGTGGTTTATGTTTCCGCCACTCCTCTGGCCTCTGACACCAGTTCAGGCATCACTAGCTAATCCGGACTGCAAACCTCCTCCGGCCCCTTCCTCCCCTCGCCAGAGGAACTCCAGCAAGATCTATCGATGCTCTGACTCAATGGATAATACAGTAATGGGGAGACGGGAGGCGAGGGGTCGGATTCTCCTCTCACTTACATCGGGCTAATGGCCAGTGGTGGCTCAGCTTAAATCCAAGAATTCAGAAGCTAATTCCCAAAAGCTACACTTCCTGCACATGTAAGATTTTTAGACAGTTAAGCTTGTACATGTTAAATAAGAAACGTGAGTCTACAAGAAGCTCTTGTGATCTGTCGTGTTACTCACACTTTCTCCGTAGCGAAACGCAATGCCAGAAAATGTAGTGCCACAGGTGAGGCACAAATTGTAACGTAGGGAACGGTGCCTCAGGAAGCTGCCGTCTTGCCACTTCAACTTCCTACACGCAGGAGTCACTTTATGAGGGCATTGCTGGGGTAACCACAGCGTGGTGAGACGGGGCAGAACTACAGCAGTTAAGGCCAGAGAACTGCCTCCCAACACAGACACAGTGAGGCTGAACAGGGCTCCCTGCACAGCTGAGGGACCTAAGACACCGGGCACAAGGTGTGTGGAAGGCTGCAGTCATCCTAGCTGGTGGAGCAGACACCATCCAGCCAGTACTGCAGGGAGAAGGACAAGCCCCCAACTGCAAGGGAGGCCACCCCTCTGCTGAACTGTTCCTGCCCAAGGATGGCTCCCACAATCCTGGCTGGTGGTTGAGGGAGGGAGTGAGGCCACGACAGCAAAGCCGCAAAGGGCTCCCTGCACGGTCATGGCCCATTGATACCCAACCCCTGCAGAGGCATGGTGCAGTGGGGAGGCAGAGGCCGTGGCAGGGCAAAGCAGAGCAGAGACCAATGGGCAGGACTGCGAGGAGGAGGAGGACATACACCGAATTTGAAAGGCCCTGTGATATGCACCTCACCTGTCAAAAAAGCTACTCGCTGCCACTGCTAACAGCACTAGCTTCAGCAGAGTTACTCCTGATTGACACCATCCTAATGGCCTTGCTTCCACAGAATTACGTCGTTTTACAGGAGGGTAGCAGAGCTGGTCTCAGTGGACTTACTTTAGAGTTGCACCAAGGTAGGAGTGCTGGCTCCACTGGAGTTATTGCAAAGTGACACCACTGCAAGTGGAGAATCAGGCTGTAAACCTCCACACAAAGAGCAAATATCTTCTCACTAAATCTTGCCACCAAATATTTGTAATTTCTTTCTGCATCCCCAAACATTTGCTTTTTGGGGGTGAAATTTCAGATTCTCAACAAAGATGTTCAAAATCCAGCACATTTCAAGGCACAAACTGATCTTCATCTGAACAGCTGCTCAAAACGTCTAAAATGCTAAGGATTTTGCTTAAAATCAGGTCCATTCCCAGAGTTAACATTTGCCCAGTTTCATTCAAAGGTTGATCCCATTGCGGTGAAAACTCTGAACATTTCTGGGTTTTTTCCTTGCAAAATTGGATCAACTTGAAGAAACTAAAACAAAATTCAGTAATCCCACATATGAGAACTTTAAATTATCCTGGAGGATATTTCATACAGTGAAGATATATTTGCAATTGACCAGAGCTTACACTTCTACTCTCCTGGTCTCCCTAGCAAAAGGGAAGGGAAAAAGGCTCTTTTAGTTTAATAACCAATTCTGACCAAGCTTAGCCAGGGTTTCCTTGGTGGGTGGAGGAGAGTAGTCTGAGGGGGAGGGGAGGAAGGTGGTGCTCAGATACCATGGGGATGGGCACAGTACGGGAACTTGATGAGAATGGAATATTGGGAGTTTGCGTTCCGCAGTCTTTCAGTTTTGATCATTTGTATTTTGGTTGACGCTTGGCAATGGACAGCAGGCCTGGGCATTATTAGCTCATGCTTCTTGGTCTGTGCAGCAGATGGCGCAGTTGCAACAGGTGACCAGCTGCAGCCCACTTCCCTTCCCCACACAACTTCCAAATGGTGTCTTTCTGGGGTTCTGATTGAAAGGGATTGTCATTTATTTATTAAATGCAGGCAAGCGCTGAGTCTGTCAGCACTGTGTCTGCCTGGGCACTCCTTTCCGCATGCCTTGTGAAGCTCTGTCTTTGGTGAATGTGTAAGAGGCACAGAGAAGATAAGGGATCAGATCCCTGAACTCAGATACACAGGAACAATTTACTCCAGATCGACACCAGTGTAAATGAAAACAGAATCTAGCTGTCCAAAAGAGTGAGGAAAATTAATGCCCAATGGTAAGGATAACTGTGGGCTTCATAGTCATCTCAGGGAACTGATAGAACCCTCATTCTTTGAGACCAGAGACTCACATGAAGCAAAACCCCAGATCAAAATCTCTGGGGTCATTGAGAATATCAAGATCCTGATCACAGGCTGAGCCCTGCAGCTCTCCCTGAGACAGCTAAAGAGGAACCAGACAGAGGACTGGAGGATAATGGTCCATGGGGTACAATCCTGCTTTGGTGGCAAGATGTGAGGGATTTTTCACCATCCCTAATTCCCATAACATTCTCCAAAGCTGACTTAGTCTGGCATCAGAACCAATTAAGGCAGAGGGGACCAGATCCCAATCAGCTGCTCCAGGACAGAAGCCTTTCTCTTTGTAGCAAGCCCCTTACTTCATCCTGCTTTATCTTGCAATAAGGGATCTCTGCACCCTTCTGGGCCCAGAGATCTGCTGTGCAGCAAGCTAACTCATTACTTGTAACAGACTGGCTCCTCTCATCAATGCTGCAATGATTCCCACTGGACTAATATTTCTGTCCAGGAGTGACAGTGGGAGGCACCACTAAGCCTTTATTTTCTGGAGTCCAGACTATTTCTGAAGTCTTGGCTTTGCAGTTTAAAGGGACACATTCCTTCCTTTAGGACAACTGGCTGCTTTTTCTCCCATTATCAAAACCTGAAACTAAAACTTATTTCCCTGCCAATTTTGTCCTTGGCTGATTCCCTCCCACCTCCTTGTGTTTCTGAATGGTGCTGAAATTAACATGGCTCTTTTTTTGTCTTGGTTTTGTTTTACTCCCTTGGAGGAGGAAGAGACAGATGATTATAAAAAGAAGAAACTTGTGTTTGCACACAGATCTCTTGGCAGCCAGGGAAAAGGAAATACAGCGGGGGAAATATTAGTCTTTGCACATGTATCTTGGCAACAATGGGAAATGAAATACAAGAGGGGGCTGGATTAGGATCATGGGATTTTTAATGACATTTTAAAAAAAATATTTGGGTTTTTGGGTTTTTTTAAACATTTTCCCAGGCTGGGAACTGCATATCTCTGATTGGCCCATTGCCCCATGGTGCCAACAGGTGATGGCAGCAAAGAGAGTGTCATTTACACTGCTGCCATTTTTAGTCATTCACTAGCATTAAAAACCCCAGCTGGAATAAGTTTTGGGGACCATTTTTGCCTTAAAAAGGCACAGTTTTAGGGAAACACATTTTTAATCAAAATTTGCCAAAAAGCTTTGCTAAGAATGTTAGCAGCACAAGAGGATGCAGTTACTTACAGCAGCCACAGGGTGCCAGCATAAATATGAAAGCAATCCACTGTAAGACTATTAACATGCTGAAATGTGTTATGCTGCAAGGCATCCTGGCTGTAAAGTCCTTGGGCTATGCCCCTTTCTATGCCTGACCAGGATTTTGGAACAACCAAAGAACCACCTGCTTCCAAAAACTTCACCCCAGGTTTTACACCGAGCCCTGGGCAAGCTGGAACAGGACTTTAGGAGTTTAGTGAAAGCTGTGTGAATACTCATGCAGCACACAAGATGATCAATAAAGCTCCTAGCTATGCTTTTCCTTAATGAGCTCCTGCACCTTGATCTAAGGATCTCTAAGGCAGCTGGGGCACCACACCTGCCTTTGAAGTGGTTCCCTTATTGCTGAAGCAGGATGTATAGTAACTAGCAACAGATGAACTTTGGAAGAGCCAAAGAAGCTTCCATGAATCTGACCCTCTTGTACAGCCATCCAAATGAAACTGTATGCACCTTGGGGCAGACACCAGTCCTCTTTTGGTGTTTGTAAAAAGCCATGACTATAGACATAATAAATGAGTGCCCACTCCTCTAGCATGGTTTAGTGACTTGAGTGCATGGCAAAGTCAAATCCCAGGCCTACATTCTCCATACTTTGGGCAAGTTACTGCATTCTCTGCTGTGCTTTCCCCTTCTTTAAAATGGAGACAAGGGTCTTGTGATGCTCAGTGAGTGAATGTCTGTGTCATGCTGTGAAGATGTCATCTATATAAATGGGAAGCGTTCACTGGAGGAGTCTGGAATGGTCTGCGGGAACAGTTACCCACACAGAATTTTCCATAATGCCTGGTGACAGTTCAGCTGTAAACAGTGCAAGAACAGCCCCTTCCCTTGACCTCCAATTTCCATTGTACTTACACCCATCTTACAACAGTTCAGGTCTGTCTACCTCAGTGGCATCACTGCTGACTGACACCAGCATTCGATCAGAATCAGGGCTTTCCTATTTAAGTGCTTCCACTTCTAGTCTCAGCCAAAAGCAGGACAGGTGGGGATGCACAGAACTGGAGGGCGGGTGGGAAAGATTAACCAAACCTTTCCAAATCAGAACCAAAGAGGGCTGCTGACTGAGGTTGATCAGGGTTCAGTTCCGTTCTAGTCTCTCTAGTTCTTATCCCACCCGCATCACCGTAGTACCTTCCAGTCCCCACGGATTAAGTGATGTGACTATCATCTCTCAAATGGGGTTCACTCTGTCCTCACCCGAGGGGGAGAATTGTGAGCAGTGGAGCAGCTTCTTTTAGTAGGAGTTTGGTTATGGTTTTCTGGATTGTTTTGTTTAAAATATTTACACTGTTGGGTGTTGCTATTACAGAAGACAGATCAGAAAATGTGCCTTGCATTTGGAACAGGAGGTGGGGAGGTTGGTGATGGCCTTTAGTTCCTGGGGGTGTTTGTTCCAGAGTCTTGAACCTCCCCTGCACATATTCCAGGAGGTGAGGACAGCCTTGCCCTCCACTGCTCGGGTCTACCTCGAGCGGGTCTTGCGAAAGGGCGCTCCCTGCCCACCCCCTCAGTCCCAGCCCTCCAGCACTTTCCATTGGGCCCTTCCACCCCCCCCGCCTCCCCATGCACCGAGCGAGTTGCACAACCTGCAGCCGGTCCCCTTTTCAACCGCGCCGAGGGACCATCTCTACACACTCGTGCTCCAAACCCTTCACTTCCTCGCCCTCATGTCGTACCCTGACACCAAGTGGCAGGACCTGCTGCCACCTACGGAGGGTGAGGGCCCCCAGTGGGCCAGTCTTTACTCCAACTTAACCTCAGGGCCCTCAGGGGACATCAGTTGGTAGCTCCTTCATGGAGCCATAAGCACGGGCGTGTACTTGGTGCAGTTCACGCCCCACCCCGGCACCTGCCCCTGTTGCAGCATGAGGGAGACCCTGGCACATGTTTCTCTGGAGTGTGCCAGGCTGCAGCCCCTGTTCCGGCTCCTCCAGAACCTCCTGCTGAGGTTCTGGCTGCACTTTTCCCCACACTTGTTTTTATATGCGCACCCCATCTGTGGCCCTACAAAGATGTGGGACTTCCTCGTCGTCCTTCTGCTCGCTCTGGCCAAAATGGTCATCTACAAGACCAAGGAGAGGAGGTTGGCTGGGGGGCGCCCTGCGACTGCGGGGCCTACTTCCACTCCTCTGTCCACTCATGGATCCAGGTAGAGTTCCTCTCAGCAGCATCTTCTGGCTCCCTAAACCCCTTTCAGGAGCAGTGGGTGCTGTCCGGGGTTCTCTGCTCAGTGTCCCCTTCTGGCTCCCTCCATTTGACTCTTTGACCATCACACCCCTCCCTGTTTTTTTCCATTGGTTGGCCTACGTAATCAGTTGTATCCTGGGCTCAGTGACTCCTCCCCTTAGCCTGGGGGAGGGGCCTTTAGCTTGTGCCTGCCCACTCCCTGGACTCCAAATAGACCTGAGAAAGCTCTGTCTCCTGCACAGACAAACTTTCCCTCGATAGCAGAGTTCCATCAGGTCAGAGGAGTGAAGCTGTTGACCATGGTGTTCATCCTGGAGCCTTCAGTTCTTTTAGATATGTAGGCCCAGACCACTGAACATCTGGAAGATAAGGACTGAAATCTTGAACTTGACTCAATATTCTATGGGAAGTCAGGACAGCGAGTGGACAACAAGCGTGATGTGTTTGCAGTAACCTGTGCTGCTGAGGAAATGAACTGAAGCACTGGGGTTTTCCAAGGGCTGATGGCTTCATACCCAGATAAATCATATTGCTGTAGTCCAACTGGAAGGTTACAGAGATGGGAATAATTTAGAACAGGTCATTTCCACCAGGATGGGACAGTCTTCTAGCCAAACAGAGTTGGTACAAAGCAGTACTCATGGATGCCATTATGTCAGAGCCTAGTATCAGTGAGGAATCTAGGAGTATTAAACTGCAGATTGAACTGACTAATTGTGGGTGTGAACCTTCAACCAAAGGAGAATGCACCATGGCTGCAAATTCTTCAAAATGTTTCCCTCTGCCCACCAGCATCAATTCTGTCTTGCTTGGGTTCAGCTTCAGCCAGCTGTTTTTCATCCATGAGCCGAAACCGTCCAACCCAACTTGGTGGTAGTGGTGTGGTTGTATGTGGTGAAGGACAGGTAGAATGATGTCATCCACATTTTGTTGGCAAATCTCTTAGTTCACCTTCTGGCTGTTTGAGTTTTGAACAGAGAAAGGGTCCATTTTTCATTTATCTAAACCAGTGAACTTATCCATCGAGCCCTATGACTCATGTTTCTTGCTTTTTACCATAGCATGGACACTTTCTATGTTGGAGCCCTATGGAGGCTAATGGGAGCTGGACAAAATGGAAATCCTGGGGAGATGGGCTGTTGGGCAGAACAACAGGTGCAATAACACCGGTGAATCATCAATGAAGTAATCCTGACAGATCTCAGGTTCTAATCATGCCTGAGCTCTTCCCTTCAGAGGCTTCCATGTATCTCCTCAACAGCCAGTTTTTCCTGCTTTTCAGTCTAAAATTCCCTTTGAAAATCACCACCCCATTGCTTCTAGTTCTACCCCCATAGACCACCCTCCACAATTCCCCTTCCTTGTTAGTGTTTGCACCCTCTGACAATGTGTTGTTAACTCATCTCCACTGAGTTACTGACCCCATCTGAACACGTATTCTTTTTCTCTCTCCTTAGAAGTCAATTGCTCCAGCTTGTTCGTCATTCTTGTGGCTTACCACCTACCCTGGTCTGTTGTCAGTTGAGGCTTGGGGGTTTGTAAGTGCCATCATATGCAAAAGGAGTCACTTTTTTCTCTAGAGATCCACCCAGGGTGAGGATCTTAACATGCAGGTTTTATTCAAAATGACCCAAATGACCATGGAAATTCAGAAGAGAGTTTAGTTTGATGTAATATATAGACTCCATGATGATGAGCGTGGAATGGAGGGGTGGGTGGATGGACCGACAGACAGACCCACTGTGTGTAAGTTAAAGCTGAAGTAACTTACAATCGCTCAGGTTCCTCTGCACACATTTACTGATGTGTAACTTACTCTTACACTTGGCCCCAGATTTCCAGGGCTCTGTGTAGCAGGGATTTTCATCCTAAATCCTCTAGCTCAGACTCCACTTCCCCCACACATTCCACGTGAGCTCATCCTGATGGGACACTTCAGAGTCACCTCCCGACATCTGCTCAGCACATTTCCCATCCCTTCCGAGCAATCCTCAGCTGGGATGTTTGTACAAACATGCGTATTTGCTGTGTCAACACACATTAGAGAGCAAACATACTAAAAGGAAAAGGAAACAGACTGGGAGCAATAGCCTCTCCAAACCTCACTCCACATGATTCTGCATCACAGGGTGTTCCTCCAGTGCCCCCACTTAGCTATGTCCAGGAAAGCTCTGCACGTACCTTACCCCATAACCAATCCCTGCCAACACTGGGGTTGGCCAGAAGATTGAGAGGGAGGAAACTTTAAGCAAGACACCTGCATATAGACGGTATACATAAGAAACCTTGAAATACAAGTGTCCATGGCACAATGGGTTATGGCACCGGCGTTTCATTTTCACAGACCTGAGGTGAAACTGGGAATTGCAACTCTCTGCTCAAAAGAAGCCTGAGAGCAGAGCAGGGGATGCTACATCTCCAGGCATCCCTGACAGGGAGCTGGAGTGCAGACAGCAAGTGCTGCAGGTCAGTGCCGAGGGGCACCAGCAGAGCTATTGGAATTAGCAGAGGGTAATGCAGGTCAGGACAGGAAGGGAGAATGGCAGACCTGGGAAAGGAATCATCCCAGCCCTGCATTAGCAGGGCTGATTTCAGATGGAGATTGAAATGAAACGTGCTTTCCCTATTTTAAATCCTTCTAGTCCTGATAATCTAAAATGCCAATTGATTTGGTTTGATATACACGATTATTTTAACTGTACCCCTAACTAAATCAATCATCCAGCCGCACTAGGCGATCTCTGTCCCCAGATGAGACATATATTTGTGCAATGGGATCCAATATTTACTAAACAGCCAGTGATCCAAATAGTTAGACTATTTCTGGGGCCGTTCAGAGCAGCATTTTTATGCTGTAGAAGGAAACAACAGCACCGAGACATACAGAAGATGTTTAAAGCAAACAATTCCTCCAAGCTCTTCACAAACTGGATCCAGCTGTTTGCAATATTTACTCACTTCTCCCTTAGTCTGGGACACGTGTGTGTAGACAAAATTGACAGAGTTACAAATCTGAAGCCAGCAATCATGTCCAATCTGTCTCTGTGTTTTCCAGAGATAGAACTCAGATGCTCCCACTTCAAAGGCAGAGACATCTACTACTCATGCTAAAGAATCTCCATTAGCTGGTCCCAGAATGGAGCCTATGACACACAGGAGAGAGCTGTTTACTTATATCCCGTAGAAGGCAGCAATATAAATGCTCACTAGAGTGTGCAGTTCTAAATATAAAATGACGTATAAAAAGAAACTACGTTAAAAGTATTAGGGTTGCAAAGTGAAGCACTCAAAAGTTAGAAAACACCAGGATTAAGGCTGCCTGTGAAACCTTAATTTGGCTGCCTTGAATATATGCATTCAGATACAGTCTTTAATTACAGGATCACACACTATTTTTGCCCTGCAGAAATCTCTCTTACCCATCATTCCAGCTGCCTGTCTGAAGAGCACGGACTACATAAACTGGCACTTGCGCCTCCACCCATCCCGCTTCGGCCAGGAAGCCAGAACAGCAACGGCAGCCGCCAGCGCGATCCACTGCGCATCAGCCAGCAGCAGGAGGAACCAAGCTTGCGAGGGGAACGGGGAGCTCCCCACGTGCAGTGACCCGAAAGCGTAGCCTGTTTGTAAGGCAGTTAACACCAAGCAGCCCCGAAATTCCCACCTCAGTCAGGCTGGAGTGAGTGCTTGTCAGCGGAAAGCCTTGCATTCCCAGAGAGAAACGGCCTCTCGGAGAAAAAAGTACAGCAGCAGCAGAGAAGCTTAAAAAAAAAATCAATGTAAAATTATTTGACTGACACTTCAAAGAGAGCAAGTAGAAAGGGCTGCTTGGCACGCTGCATACGGACTCTCCCATTGCTATGCTCGACGTACAGAGGGACCTGCACACTGGGGAGCATCCCACCACGGCACCGAAATCCCATTTCCCTTTCATGCCCGCACCACCACAGCTCTGCCATGCTTGCTAATTAGTCAATAGTGCACTTACACAGTGCCCTCCCTCCCGGGGGTAATCAGGCTACACAGCGCAGGGGTCTGGATGGGAATGGGATCCTTTACCTAAAGGGGAGCTGGTGGATAAAACCCAGCCTCAGGGGATGGTCACCAGGGGGCACTGCCCATCTGCCGGCTGTTTGGGGATTCTCAGTCCAATCTCTGGGTTACTAGGGTCAGATTTATACCTGCGCCAGTGCAGGAATGCACCTTCTGCCTCTCCTGTCCTAGGGCTGCTGAGGACCTGTTCAGCCCCTAGGACTACCCTAGCTTTGCTGTGGCCCCATGGGCCTTTTGGCAGCTGGGGAATAGCATAGGAATTCCCCACAACTCCCATCACATGGAGGAGAAAGCCATCTCTGCATCTGCTTCATGTAATGTATTCCTCTGGGCCACAAAGAAGCCATGGTGCAGTAAAGAATTCCCATCCCTATGGGGGTATCTTCACTGAAGAGTTAACGCCAGTTATCTCCACTCAAGTTACTCCTCTCGAGTCAGCCCCACCTGAGTGAGAACAGGCACACCATGCTATCATACTTCAGATACTGCATCCGCACTGGCGCTGTACACTCACTTGCGTGTGCCACCAGCCCTTCCAGAGGCACAACCCATGGTTCTTGAGGCTGCAGTAAGCTGAGAAGCTCTAGGATTCTTTCCCAGTTAATTGTGGGAGAACACCTCTGTCCTTTCAGGGCACATGGGGAGAATTGTGGGGGACTAGCAGCACTTGAGAGGCACTAATCATTAATGATCTGGAGGATGGGGTGGATTGCACCCTCAGCAAGTTTGCAGATGACAATAAGCTGGAGGGAGTGGTAGATACTCTGGACAGTAGGGGGATAGGATACAGAATGACCTACAGAAATTGGAGGATGGGACCAAAAGAAATCTGATGAGGTTCAACAAAGACAAGTGAAGAGTCCTGCACTTAGGACAGAAGAATCCCATGCGCTGCTACAGACTGGGGACTGATGGGCTAGGCAGCAGTGCTGCACAAAAGGACCTAGAGGTAACAATGGACAAGAAGCTGGATATGAGTCAACAACGTGCCCTTATTGTCAAGATGACTAATTGCATATTGAGCTGCATTAGTAGGAGCATTGCCAGCAGATCGAGGGAAATGATTTTCTCCCTCTATTCAACATTAGTGAGGTCACATTTGGAGTACTGTGTCCAGTTTGCCCCCTCCCCCCCCCCACACACAGGAAGGATGTGGAAAAATCAGAAAGGAGTCCAGAAGAGGTCAACAAAAATGATTAGGGGGCTGGAGTACATGACTTTTATGAGGAAAGGCTGAGGGAACTAGGCTTGTGTAGTCTGCAGAGGAGAAGAGTGAGGGGGATTTGATAGTGGCCTTCAACTTTCTGAAGGGGTGCTCCAGGGAGGATGGAGTTAGGCTGTTCTCAGTGGTGGCAGATGGCAGAACAAAGAGCAATGGCCTCAAGTTGCAGTGCGAGAGGTTTTGGTTGGATATTAGGAAAAAGTTTTTCACTAGGAGGGTGGTGAAGCACTGGAATGGGTTACCTAGGGAGGTGGTGGAATCTCCATCCTTAGAGGTCTTTAAGGCCTGGCTTGACAAAGCCCTGGCTGGGATGATTTAGTTGGGGTTGGCCCTGCTTTGAGCTGGGGGTTGGACTAGATACCTCCTGAGGTCCCTTCCAACCCTATTCTTCTACAATTCTATGACTAGCTTGCACCTACACTACAGAGTGGTAGGGTGAGCAGCTGGTCAGTTGTGCTCACTCGAGTTTGAGCCTTCACCCCCTGATGTGCCAGCCAGCTAGAGTTAAAAGCACCACTGTACTCATGGTTAGGGACTTTGTATGTGGGCAGGACATGCGTTGTTATAACCCAATTTAACTTGACTGTGAAGACCAGCCTCTAGAATCTACATCACACAAAACACTGCCACATAGGCATTGATTGGCCTCCTGGTCTCAGCATGAACTCAAATCAAAGGAGCCATAGAAACTGAATCCCACCCCCAAGCACAAATTGGACTGGGGAGTCCCATGCCAGTCAGTGTGGAAATACTCTTGGGGGGAGGGTGCAGCATGGGGAAAGCCTATGGGTTTCTATGGGTAATGTGCTTAGAGTTCAGATCTTCCTGCCCCCCCAAAAAACAGACACCTACCACCTGACCCAGAGAATACTCTCCATTAGCAGTTAACAACAGAGGGCCTATGACACACAGCTGAGTCCTTCTGATCACATCCAATAGCAACATCTAATTCCCCATTCCTTGCACTATAAAGGGTTTCTCTCTCAGCCTAACTATTGAGGGGCGGAGAGACAAAACTAGAAATGGTAAGGGGGAGAGGAGCAAGCAGAGAGTAGTGTTTGGATCCTTTGCTTTCCAAGGTGCTGCAGGCCAATATTTTTATTTACCAATCCCTAGTTCCAAAAGTCTCCACATCCCAGGTTGGCTGTTTGAGCCTATTCCTGCCCCCGCCTCCACCGTTAATGGATTGCGATAAGTCAAGTTGCTTGTTAATAACTGTACAATTTACCTAACAAATTTGGAGCTTGTAGTACAGCTTCATTAATATGTTTAATTTATTGTTACATTTCCTTCAGGTTAATGGTTTGAGAGTCAGTCCGACTTTAATCTCTGCAGTTATTATAAAGTGCTTGTTTCTCGTTAAAATGGAAAATGGAGTCAACCAAGGAGATTTACTTGTGATAAACTGGCCAGAATAAATCTCTCTCCATTGTGTGCTGGGGGAAAATGAATGCCAGCCATTTAAAATGCTAAAGAGACACTTCAGCAACGCTCAGGGGCTTGGCCTAGATTAATGAAGCCTCTGCATCTTTCCTGTTGGTCAATCAGAAAGTAAGAGACAGCTCTATAAGGACCTGCACCAATTCCCCTTTGAGGCCAATGAAAACACTCCCAATGATGTCCCTGGGAGCAGACCCTGGCCCCAAGAGTAGCATGAGGCATATGGAATCCAGGTAGAAGAAACAGGCTGGGAGAAGCCAGATTTCACTGTGATCTTGGGACAGCTGATGTGGAGGAAAACTGACAAGCACACTACAGAGCATGTAATGTACAAAGACATATCACTTTACTCAAAGTGCCAGAGCTTGGAGAAGGGATCCAAAGGCAGAGGTGGAGTCCAGGGGCTTGGAAAACAGTCAGATAACTCCACACAGCACAATCACAGATTCATGGATTAAAGCATCTGAGATGTATTAGTGGTAAAACTGGTTGAGGAGTGGACACGTTGATTTTGCTGGTTGAGGAGTGGACAGCTGCTGCAGATTTATGGGTTTAAGGAATCCTGGTGTTGGGGACCCAAGACCACTATTGGCAAAGGGGAGATCCAACAAAGCTGTTACCATTGTGGGGTTTGTAAGCACCACAACCTGGAGGGGCTAACCAGAGAAGTTATCCAAAAACTTGGGCTGGCTGGAAAATAATTCCATTTCATGCAAAATGCTGAGAGTTTGGAATTTGTTTCTGTTCTGCACAGGAACAAAACTCAGACCTTCCAACATTTTTCTCAAAGAACACATGATGCTGATAGCTGAATAGCTGATAACCCAATGGTTAGGGTACTCACCTGAGAGCTACAGATTCAAGTCCCTGCTCTGCAGAATTTGGAGCAGGAACTTGAACATGCGTCTCCCACATGCCCTAACCACTCAGCTATAGGGCCAGCCTTGGCAAGTGGAAGTATGGGGAAACCAGAGGGTGGGAGTACTTAAAGCAAGAGAAACTGGCAAGAGACAGTAGCTACTCACTAGTGAAACAGGCATTGGCCGTATACCTGCCACCCTTCTTTAAGGGGATCTCAGCACACCCACTCTATAGAGCTCTTTCCAGCCACTTACACATTGCACCACTTTCTTAGGGAGAACAGTCACTAAGAAGACATGGATAGGGCTACAGGGAGGTTGAGTGGATGGCACTGAAAGGAAGTTCACCCTTGAGATTGAAATCCTGGGCTGGGTCACACCAGGGGGAATGAGTTGAATGGTGCCTAGTAAGCTTTGTCCACAGAAGAAAACTGACCACACGAAATAGCATAAGGTCAGGATTGAAGGGCTTTAACAGATCTATCTGGAATCCCTGGACCAAGGACCTCAAACTCTTAAGCACATGCATAACTTTAAGCACATACGTATACCCAAAAGAAGTAACAGACAATCACTTGTTTCAGTGCTTTGCTGAACTGAAGCATTGAGTAGCAAGGCTGGTGCAGTTAGTAAAGCTGGGACAGGCCTCAAGTAGCTGGTACAGTTAGCCTGTGGGACAGGAGTGAAGTGCAATGGCAGAGCTGGTGTTCATTCAGGACTGTCTGGCATAGCGGAGCACAGTGAAGTTTAAGATTAAGGTGTAGATCAGGATGTCTCTGTGTGAGAGAGAAAAGCTTGCCCAGAGCTTGCCCTCACTAAACCACTAGCCAACAGTGCAAACAACCTCAAACCTGATCTGTCAAAGTTCCCCCTGGATGAAATGTAAGGTATTAAGGACAGGAACATGTAGTATTGGAGGTTGAATCCCACTGGGAGACGGGTCAAGGAAGTCAGTGTAATGCTCTGTGCGTAGCACAGTCAAGATCCTTGCTGTGCGACATGCCTCAACCCAAAGGCTCCTGTAGCAGAGAAGCTGAATATTTATGAGTGTAAGACAAGGAGCAGGACGCCGACAAGACATAGGTTTCAACTTGGCAAAAAAAGGGGAAAATCACTACTCCAGTCATTTGATATGGGGAGAGAAAATAGAATCACAGCCAGGAGAGTACAAGGCCCTTTACCTAGCCCCCTGTCCCCAAGAAGGCCTGCAGACAGCTGACAAGTGAATGGTACCCCCCCCACACACACAGAACCATCCTTTCCCAGCAAGGCAGCGGTTGGCATTAGGATGGGTCTTTTTGCTGGTTATAGTCATGTGGCACTGTCCCATGGACATCTTACTCCATATACATTCAAGAAGACACACCCGCCCCTGCACCTCATATCATCTTAGTCCCCACAACCAGACATTTCTATTTGCAGGAGGTACTCAAATAGATTTGGGATCCCTAGGGTCCAGAATCCTTAGAGAAATAATTCAGGTGGGATCCCAGTCTGGGAATTCTTCCAGGAAACACCATGCAGAGATGGTGTACAACACCATGCTAGTGAAATACCCACCATCAAATCTAATCCACAGAAGAGCATAAAACACCACCTCTCTTAAGCCTCTAATTAACCACGTCCCACTGTGTGGTGCAAGACACCTAGGATGCCTAATGGTGTGGTGACCCACTGCTAAGCCACAACAAACTCTGACATAGATGTGCCAGGAGGCTTGGGGCTTAAGAGCACAGACGAATTGGCTTCCAAATCCATCCGGGTGTTGAGCACTGAACCCAGGGGTAGGATGTTAGCCAGCCACTCATTTGGGAAAGATGAGTGCTGCCAGTCTGCCACTCTACACATCTACAGCCAGTAAAGCAGGTAACAGAGATGAAGCGCCAGGTCCCACTTGTTCCAAGCGCTAATAAAGGAAGTTCATATCTAGGTTGCTCCATTCTGCCTCTACCCATCTTCTGCCACATGGACCTGTCCTATCTCCCAAGCACATGGCCAGTGGCTCAAAGAGACTTAAAATGGAATCCCCCATTCAGGGACTACATTCACAGCATGCGCAGCCATCTCACATGATGCACAGCAGCCAAAAAGGTGCCCCTTCCTGGGCTGAGTCAGACAGAGGCCTATGCTAGTGGGCTTCTCCCTATGCTAGTGGGCTTCTCCGCTCTGAGCGACACTGCCAATGTCCTTTGGGAGATTTTAGGGGAAACCGTGCCTCAGAAAGCAAGGAGCTCGCCCAGGAATCTGAGCTCCCGCGGTGGGGTGCTGCTGCTTCAATCAAGACCATGCTGGTATTTCTTCTTAAGGATTTGGTTTGCTTTTGTTTCTCCATTCCAGCCAGCTCCATTACCCTAGAAAACCCTCATTAAGCAAGAAGGTTAGTAGGGTCAAATGGGCACTGGATCCCCTTCCCCTGTGGGATTTCAATGAGGAGGGAGACAGAGTATTCAAAGACGATAGTTTAGCCCCAGGCAGAAAGTTGTCAATGTGTCAGGCAGAAGCCTGCCTCCCCACCCTCTTTGCCTTGCATGGAGAGCTATTTTAAGTTACATTTGCAGCTGCCTTTGTGATTTCCCTGGCAGGGCTGCTCCATGACATCAGCGCAAACTGCAAGCCAGCAGAAACCCTGGGATGTGAGGGAGACTGCTGCCTCACACAGCATCCATGAAGTGAGGGATGAGATTGGATCGCAAGTATCCCTGCCTATGAGGATTCACCCACCTGATCCTAATGGATGATTCCTGCTCATGAAGGTGTGAATCCACCCCAAAAGGTTCCCTAAAATATTCTCTAGGGATAAGTAGGGGATGGAAAGAGTCATTGGCGAGGCTGCTGTGCTATAAGCATCAGACACACTGGATGTGCTTCCTCTCCAGTGCAGAGCTCCAGCTAGTAAATGGCTTCATCCCTGGCACAGATCACCTGGCTGGTAAATGGCATTTGTTTTTACCTGACTGGGCACAATGACCAAGACAGACGAGGATGCTTTTAGCATCCTACGCACCCTGCACCCACTTTCGGGAAAGGTTCTCCCTGAGCCTACACCAGAGGATCATGTGTGTCTGTAGGTAACACATGAGACTCTCTTGGCTACCTAGGTGTATGGAGTCCAGCTAGAGTGGAAGGTCCAAGCCCTGAATGTCTGGCATTACTGAGCAGCGTTCTGCATGGGTGAAACAGATGTCGAACCTGAGGGTTAAACTCCAGCAACACCCAAGAAGATCACCCTTCTCACATTACATGCAGTGACAGAAGATGCTTCCAGCTAAAGCTAGCTTATCCACATCTCCTACTATCTCTGCTGAGAAGGGGAAGAGAGATCCACCTAACAGAGCTGTGCCAATGGACCAGAGTCGCAATTGCAGTGACACTCAAGATTCAGGCACACATCATGTCTAAATACTTTAGAGATGGGTCAGAGCGGCTACACATACCATTGATTGTAGCAACTGTTCCTAGCTAGTAGGTCTCAGCCCACAAGGGGGCCACCAGCAGTTGGCTGAGGAGGGTGACGGTTGTGAGCTGGTTCACATTCCTGGTCTCCAGTCTTCCAGAGAAGTGAGTTTCTCTCTTACTAGGAACCAGGCACACTCTCATGCTAGGAGCAATCCTTGAACAGTTGTACTGATGTCCTCGCTTCCTTTGATACTCCTGTTCTGAAGTGCATTAGAGGACACCTGAATATGGGGTCTGAGAACTTTGAGAACCCGTAGAGTAAGCAAAAGAGGCAGACAGACCAACTGATGACCACTCTGGCATGCAGCTACAATTTGGCAGACGTAATAGATCTAGTACTGGGAATGCCCTCGGACCAAAACGGGCCTTGTGCTGACTTCAAGAAAGAAATGCATGTGCAGAGAGTTCAAATAAAGACCTAAAAGGAGGTGAGAGTGGGCAAGACAGATGATGGAGAGCAGAGTGCAAGGAGCTACATTATAGGGAAGGAGGACCTGGTAAATCTAGGGCACCATTATATTAAGGAGAGAATATTAGTTACTGTGTTACTGATGCTGTGTCACTTTCTATCAGGAACACTCCATATTTCAGTTTGACTGTCTGACATGTGGTATAAATAACCCCATTGTTTCCTAACTGTAGCCTGTGCTACCTAATGCAGCAGATTGTCAGCTTGCTCCCATGTTCCTTATAATTAATAAGAACTAAAAGACTGCTGTACTAAGAGCCCCCCACATAATGGGGAAAAAGTGTGCTTTTTCCAAGCTCCAAAGGATCCCCAATGATATTTCCAGGATTATTAGTGCTCCAAAATGTCAGAACTGTGCTTCTATCTACCCATTGGCAGGCATCTCATGGACAGCCATGCTGGTGTCAGGACCCTGGCATGGATAACGAATTAAACTCCAAAAAGGCACCCAGGAGGCAGCACAGGTAATCGGGCTGAGTCAAAGCCCTGGGATTCCCAGAGAAAACAGCTGGTTGTGCTCCTAAATATCACTCGACCAAGGAACTGCTCCTGTGTAAATATCTGCTCTCAGAACGGTGAGATGTACAAATAAAGAGAGAAGCCGAGGGGGGAAGTATGGAATAAAGAACAGACTTAACAAATCCTGGGCTGCTCAGAGCTCCGTGTTTGTCACTTTGCTTCACACCATGGATCATTCGGAACCTCATGATGATAGTGGAGAGGGAACTCACGCTATCCACGGAGGACAGGTCCATCAATAGCTATTAGCCAGGATGGTCAGGGATGAAACACTATGTTCTCGTGGCCCTAGCCTCTGGTTGTTAAAAGCTCGGCATGGAAGACAGGAAATGGGTCACTTGACTGTCTGTTCTGCTCATTCCCTCTGAAGCACCTGGCATTGACCACTGTTGGAAGATAGAATACTGGTCTAGATGGACCATCAGTCTGACCCAGTATGGCCATTCTTATGCTATTCCTGCTTCAAAAGCACAGGCCCTTACCCCTTGAGCTAAAGGATAATCTCCATAAATTGTCTGCGGGCTATGGCACACTTTGCGAGCCATTCTGATTCCACCCTGTGGAGGGCAGTGGTGCACTCACTAATGAAATGGCCAGAGTGTACTCGCATGTAAATATGGTGGCTGTGACAACTTTCAGATTTCAGAACCAGCAATCCTCTAATTGAAATAAGATGGGGCTGAGCCCTTGAAGATCTGTCTGTACATTGCAACGTAGCATCATGATGCAATATCAACATGTGTCATGACACAATGATGTTGCAAAACCACTTGGGAAAAACTTAAATTCAGGGTGCCACCATAAGCATCAAGATAGGTGGCAGGTAGGATGGTGGGGGGCGTCAGCCATAATTCCAAACCTGTCATCCTTCTTAGGAAGCCATTGAAATCTCTTCAAGAAACAGAAGAGGTTCAAGAAACAGAAGTTGACTATTTGCCAGTCACTTGGTGTTGTGATAGGAGAGCGGAACTTAACTGCACCGTCTAGTAGCCGTTTAGTAGCCAGATTCTGCAGCCTGTTCAGTACTGCTGCTGAGACTCCAGTGTGGCTACTTTTCTTCTGCTTTAATGGGTGAGTTGGGAGAGGGGTTTCCCCTTTTATAGACTCACAGGGAGGAGTTATGCTGAGTCTGTCTAGGTTGAAATTTATTCTTCCCTCTCTTACAGCAGCAAAATCATTGGACTAATAGTCACCCATCAAATCTGCAGGGAAGATGAGAGCTGCATGGTCTGAGCACATCCCTGGGAGCCAGGAACTCGTAGCTGCACTCTTGGCTCTCACCTGAGTCATCTGTAAAGCACGGATGAGAAATGATTAATTCATTCCCCTCTCCAGCAGCTGATGTGGCGGAGCTGGGTATTTAGAACTTTGTTGCCAGAGCCTGCATGGGTGTGGTGTAACACTCACAGGAACTTGGTGACACTTGTGGTTCTGGTGGAGTGGGGGGACAGGGCAAGGATCATCTTGGTGCCCCTGCCTCCCTCCTTCCCAGGTGTAGTTCTGGAGGAGCTGTAGCCTTTACGATGGAACACAAGATCTACTTAAGCACACATGAATTTAGAAACTGGGAAGGAAGATCATCACCATGTCCAATTAAAAGCAGCTGGTGGAAGGAAGGTGAAGAAGAGATTTAAAAATGCATTTACTCATTATGGACTCTGATCAAACCCCTATTCCTCCCAAGGTGCCAGAGCATTTAGCAACCCAGTGAGGCCAGGACACCAATTCTTGTCTTGTCCAAATGACAACTGGTTTCACTTTTGAGGCTAGTTTCTGCCCCTGTCATCTGGGAGGTGCAAACAATAAAAGTAATCAGGATTTCCCATGGTTTGAGATGCTTCCTTGTGGATGCAGTAGACTGATTTCCCCAGAGCATCTGTGCTGCTTTGTAGCTAACCGCATGACTTAGCAGCTTCAGGGACAGGCATTGTGAGTACCTTGGTGAGAAAGCCTCTCTTGTCTTCTCCAGGCTGTTTACCCATAAAATTGCTGCTATTCCCAGAAAGTTTTGCAACAGAAAAAGACAGGCACCACAAGCCCTGCAGACAAGACACTAGAACAGAGTGAGTTGCGTGAGTTCTAGATCTAATTAGAAGAGAACAGAATTGTTGTAACAGGGTAAAAACATGTTTGAACAATCCGTGCTCCGAGTCCACTTTGAGAAAAGCTATAAATCCATGTGTGGGGGACTTAGAGACAGAAAAAAAGAAAAAAAAAACCTTGAACTAAAAGTAAACCCATGATAACGGGGGCTGGTACATGTAGCAGTTCCAGACCCAGACATGGGAATTTTGCAGTCGCTGCAAAATTAGCTTTGCAAGTCAGCAGTAAAGTTTTGAGGAGGGGGCTGCTGATAAGATGGTAAAGGAAGGGTCTATCATTGGCTTAGCGGATGCATTGGCTGAAGTAGAGATATAAAAGGGCGTTGTCAGACCGAGTCTTTTCGGAGAGCCATGAAACAAGAAGGGGGTGCACCAGAATAGCACCGCGCAATGAGTCTGATCAACCATTTCGCCTCTCTCCAGCTCATCGCTCAAAATAATAGGGTAGGGTGATAGAGCTGATAACCCGTGGGGCTTTGTTCTGCGAATAATAACCTGGGTGTGAATACGATAGAGATTCCACCTGAATGAAAATATAGTAACCTGGCCATGGTATGTTTGTTTTTTTTGCTGCAGCTGAGTTCGTCCATATATGTGGTAAGTAGTGAGTGTGAATGTAAAACCAGTAATAATTCTACTTGCATTCCAGGGGTAATTGTTGCTGTAACTCTTGGGGTAACTGTTTTGTGTACTTGTGTTATTGTAATCTGTTGTTTTTTAAGTTTTATTTGTGTATTAAGGATCTGTAAAAGAATAAGAGAAGATAATTTGTGGTAAGGTAAAATCCCCCAATAAATAGTAAATTTAGATTGGATATAAAATGTGTGTTATTGTATAAATGAATAATAGATTTATAAACCGTTGACCAGGTCTTGGACTAAGACAGGTTCCAGCCACCCTCATCCATCCACAAGCTGGTTGGGTGAATAGCAAGGGGGGCCTGTCTGAACCTAGTGACCAATGGGCAGGCAGAGTGTGTGGACCAAAAGGTCAATTCCTTCTCCCTCCAAACATGAGCCCCTGCAGTTCCATTGCTCAGTAGAGCTGGAACAGCAGGGGACTGACACCCTGTGTGTGTCTGTACCTTTCCACCCCCCTCCCGCTAAATAAGCGTTCCGTTATCGGATTCATTCACCTCGGCAGTATTACGAGCTGAAATTGAAATGGTGCGGATTCCTCAATAAGTCAAACCTAAGTTGTATAAATGTGTGCTTGCAAGTGGGTGTCTTAAGGATTAATCTCTTTAGAAAATCCACTGTTTTAAGCAAAAAATAAAAAGTCCCATTTCAAGTTGTAAAACTGGCACAAAGTCATAAATTAGTGAAAGTAGATAAAATAAGAAAAACCCCTCATACTTTTTCCCTCTCTCCTCCAAGCCCCCCGCCCATCTAAGGCGTGGAAAATAGACGCACTAAAAAGGTTTTTAACCCTTTGTCACCACAAGAATAAGATTGTGCATGAGGCTCAAGAAGTGCTCACATCTCCCTCTATGAGAGAGGTCCATTGGTGGAAAATTGAATGATAGCTTGTAGGCTTAGTGCAAAGCATCTCACTTTTGGGTCACATAGGCAAAGGCATCCCAAGTCACAGTGAACGAAGACCATTGCCATGTGATAGACCAGCTACTAGGCCACAGAACAGGTGAGTCAGTGGCTCCAGTCCAAGTCCCAGGTGTCCACATCACAGAAACCACCAGCACTAATTGGCCCCCTTGCTCGTGGTCACAAGAAATACCAAGGAGCAAATGGGCCATGGAGACTTGCCTGTTGAGGAATGCTAGGGGAACACCTGATGTTGCTGCTGCACTTGTGGGGTGGATTAATAGAGGACTGCTAACTGGGCTTCCATCCATCTGGCTCCCTTCAGCTTCACCGGGAGCTGTGGGTATTCGATATCGCTGAAATGTGGCCACTTTACTAATAAGATTTTAAGTGTCTGGCATTAGGTGCCCCAAAAATGGCAGCCCAAGTACACTGGGCTTCTGCTTATATACACCAATGAGTCTTTTTTAACAAGCAAGGTGAAGGGAAGAAGGACTTGCAGTGAAGTTCAGTGGAGCAGAGGTCTCCATCGGTAGAGCTGCCAGCATTCTCCACCTGCTGAAGACCCATTTTGTGATAAAGCCCCAAATTGAAGGGCAGAGAGAAAACAATGGGTGAATTTCAACACATCCTATATGCATCTACCTGTGGAAGGCCCTGCCTCTGGACAGATCTGGCCATGTACCATAGCTGGAGTTTTTAAAATGACTGGATAATTGTATGACTAATAGCAAAATCTGCAGTAGTGTGTGCTAAGGTGATGCAACTCAGAGTCTCATTCTTTACAATCTGAACTGATCATTGCAGGAGTCAGTAAGAAATCACACACACACTCGCTCCTTATATAACATTGTACAACTGGCCAGGTCCCATCCTAAGCTCTCTTTATTTCCTTCCTCTCTAGCATCAGAGCTTTGACTACTGCTGGAGGCAGGAGATCAGAGCTGATGGACCAACAGACTGTGCTGATATAGCAGAAAGAGGGATATAGGCCTTGATGGACCAATGGGGTGATCCCATACAGCAGGGAATATAGCCAACCTAATGGGCCAATTTTTTGTTCAGACATACATCAGGAAACAGGACATTCAATTGGATGGATCAAGGAGCTTATCTACTATGGCGACTTCTACGCTCTAGGTTTCTTATCAGCAGGGTGCACATGGAGACACTAAACTCCAGTGTTCATTGTACCACAGTTCTGGGGGAAGGAAAAGAGGTCCTCTGTGTGTGCAGCACCACTACAATCAGCAATATTGCCTTGTAGCAAGCTCACCCTGGGGAAAGCCAACTCTGCTTATTCCCCTAACACCTGCTAGGGATGAAGCCACACTCAGAACACCGCTTGCTGTCCCTACACTCTGTGCATGCTTTGCTTTAATTAACTCAAGCGTCTGTCCCCACTCCAGAGTGCCCAGAGAGGGAGGGACACACTGACTGTCAGAATGATACAAGCAGCAGTGAAATTTACATGCCTGCCATTGCACTTTTGGCACTAGGGCATTAAGATACAAAAGGGCTGCCACTGAAATGATCCATGTCCACCCATGTCTGATGCACTAGAAGGTGATGGCTCTGCAGGGGTCCTAGGCATCTGGGAACAGCCAGGCTTATTGTAATATCTCCTCTCCCGTAACCCACTGGCACAGCATGGGAGAACAAGAGCTACAACTTTCTGTCTCATAGCTTCCCATTTATCTCTCAGCAGCTGAGAGACATGAGGAGGCAGCTACCTGATGTTCACAGACACACAGAAGCAATGGACTCCCTGCCCAGAGCAACGGTGTGGAAGTGGGAGGGAAGGCACTGTGCACACACACATGCCTTGCTTGTAGGCACCCAGAGATGTCAGCATAAATAAGCCTGCCTGGAAAGCCAATCCTAGCTAGAGAGAGTCATTCAGGGTTTAGATGGTGTAGGTGGGCCTGGCTGGGATACTGGCAGGCAGGTGGATGGGACTGCAGTCTTTTTACCAAGCAGAGAAAAGAAATAAAGAAATTATAAGTAAGCAAGCCAGCAATACCATTCTTTGCCTCAGTGTCTCCCCAATCTCTCTCTCTTTCTGGATGTGCCTCTATTTTTCTTCTTCCAGGTGTGTGTGTTTCTTTCTCTACCCAAGCTCCCCGTCTCCTCCAAGGAATGTCTGAAAACCCACCTTCCCCAGGAAGCTCTTCGGCTCCTGGGCTTATGACCCAGTCTGGACATTGCACTGCATCTTCCCACCAGTTCTTAAAATGCCTTCAGCATTAGTATGTCTATGGGATAAAGGCCTTTGTTTAGCACACAGTTCGCACCATACAGTGTTGTGCACATTTACTGTACTGTAAGTGCAAACATAGGCCAAAGCTGGTATGCTGGATCCAAACCCCAGAGCTTCGGAGAACATTGCAGCATCTCTCTATAATGGTTTGAATCAGGCAAACAAATCTCAACACTCCAAAACTTCAGGTATTTGGGATCCAACCCCAAATCCAGACTTCCCAATGAAATCAATCTCTTGTTATAATAGTTTGTCTCCCTCCTGCAATTTCAAGAGCCTTTTAGCAATGAGCAAGCAAAAAAGCGTTGTGAAAGTAAAAACATCAAGTAACTGGATCCCTCGCTCTCTGGACTTTGATTCTCCTCTTGCCCTGCTATGAATCAGAAGCAACTTCACTGAAATCCATGGAGTGGAACAAATATATGTGTGATCAGACCAGACCTCCATGTCTCTCTCTCTCTCCCCCTTCCTCCCAATGGAATAGCAGTGCCTCTAAACCTGATGTTCTGTCATAATACCTTTGAGCCTCATCTGCGTTAGAAGAGCATGCACACAGGGTGAGGATCTTTTACACATGGATATCAGACCCATTTCCCTGAAGCCCTTCCTTAGCAAGCCTTGGATTATGTAAGGCTTTGCTTTGCTGTAGCTCTGTGGGAGATCCCCGCACCAGACCCTTCAGACAGCCTGGTTTGGATACGTATTTTGTTGCACGGGAAGCTGGATGTCTCCCTGCACCGGGGGAGAAAAACAAAGAAACAGATGTAGAGGACTGAGAGGCTGCGCCTGCAGAACCATGTGAGCATGTCCTGAGTGCGCAGGATGGCACAGCAAGGCCCTGCTGGGAACACACCTGTCAGTGGGAGCCTTCAGAACAGCCGGGGACTTTCGACTGTCCCTAAAATCGAGGCACTAAGCATTGGCCAGACCAGTCAGAAACAACAAAAGCAGGCACTTCGTTTGGTCCCCACACAGCCCTGTCAACATGCCTCAGCTCTGACAGCAACACCTCTGATATTGTGTCCTGGGCTCCCCACATAGCCCTGCCAATGTGCCTCAGCTCTCATAGACAACGCTCCTTATGCTGTGGTTCCAGGCTCCCCACACAGCTCCGCCAAAGTGCCCCGTTAGAATAGAATCATACAATATTAGAGTTGGAAGGGACCTCAGGAGGTATCTAGTCTAAGCCCCTGCTCAAAGCAGGACTATCCTCAGCCAAATCATCCCGGCCAGGGTTTTGTCAAGCCGCAGCTTAAAAACCTCTAAAGAGGGAGATGCCACCACCTCCCTAAGTAACCCATTCCAGTGCTTCACCACCCTCCTAGTGAAAAAACTTTTTCCTAATGTCCAACCTAGACCTCACTCACTGCCACTTGAGACCATTGCTCCTTGTTCTGTTATCTGCCACCACTGAAAACAGCCTAGCTCCATCCTCCCTGGAACCCCCTTTCAGGTAGTTAAAGGCTGCTATCAAATCCCCCCTCATTCTTCTCTTCTGCAGACTAAACAGGCCTAGTTCTTTCAGCCTCTCCTCATAAGTCTTGTGCTCCACCCCCTAATCATTTTTGTTGCCCTCCGCTGAACTCTATCCAACTTGTCCACATCCTTTTAGCAGTGGGGGGCCCAAAACTGGACACAATACTCCAAATGTCATCTCACCAATGCCAAATAGAGGGAAATAATCACTTCCCGCGATCTGCTGGCAATACTCTTACTAATGCAGCCCAATATGCCATTAGCCTTCTTGGCAACCAGGGCACACTGCTGACTCATATCCAGCTTCTTATCCACTGTAACCCCCAGATCCTTTTCTGCAGAACTGCTGCCTAGCTCGTCGGTCCCCAGTCTGTAGTTGTGCATGGGATTCTTCCGTCCTAAGTGCAGGACTCTGCACTTGTCCTTGTTGAACCTCATCAGATTTCTTTTGGCTCAATCCTCCAATTTGTTTAGGTCCTTCTGTATCCTATCCCTCCCTTCCAGGGTATCTACCACTCTCCCTAGCTTAGTGTCATCTGCAAACTTGCTGAGGGTGCAATCTACCCCATCCTCCAGATCCTTAATGAAGATATTGAACAAAACCAGCCCCAGGACCGACCCCTGGCGCACTCTACTTGTGACCGGCTGCCAGCTAGACATGGAGCCATTGATCACTACTCATTGAGCCCTTTGCTCTAGCCAGTTCTCTATCGATTTTATAGTCCATTCATCCAACCCATACTTTTTTAACTTGCTGATAAGAATACTGTGGGAGACCATATCAAAAACTTTGCTAAAGTCAAGGTATATAATGTCCACCGCTTTCCCTACATCCACAGAACCAGTCACCTCTTCATAGAAAGCAATCAGGTTGGTCAGGCATGACTTGCCCTTGGTGAATCCATGGTGACTGCTCCTGATCACCCTCCTCTCTTTCAAGTACCTTAAAATGGATTCCTTGAGGATCTGCTCCATGATTTTTCCAGGGATTGAGGTGAGGCTGACCATCCTGTAGTTCCCTGGACCCTCTTTCTTCCCTTTCTTGAAGATGGGCACTATATTTGCTTTTTTCCAGTCATCAGGGACCTCCCTCCCAGTTGCCACGAGCTTTCAAAGATAATAGTCAATGGCTCTGAAATCACATGAGCTAACTCCCTCAGTACCCCTGGGTGCATTGCATCTGGCCCCATGGACTTGTGTATGTCCAATCTTTCTAAATAGTCTTGGACCTGTTCCTTTAGCACTGCGGTATGTTCACTACCTCCCCATTCTGTGCCGCCCAGTGCAGTAGTCTGGGAGCTGACCTTGTCTGTGAAGACAGAGGCAAAAAAGGCATAGAGTACCTCAGCTTTCTCCACATCCTCTGTCACTAGGTTGCCTCCCCCATTCTGTAAGGGGCCCACACTTTCCCTAATCTTCCTCTTGTTACTAACATACCTGTAGAAACCCTTCTTGTTCCCCTTCACTTCCCTTGCTAGCTGCAATTCCAATTGAGCTTTGGCCTTCCTGATTTCATTCCTGCATGTTCGAGCAGAATTTTTATAATCCTCCTTAGTCATCTGACCAAACTTCCATTTCTTGTAAGCTTCTTTTTTGTGTTTAAGCTCACCAATTACTTCTTTGTTAAGCCAAGCTGGTCGCCTACCACACTTGCCATTCTTTCTGCACATCGGGATGGTTTGTTCCTGTGCCCTCAATAAGGTTTCTTTAAAATACAGCCAGCCCTCTTGGATTCCTTCCCCCCTCATATTAGCCTCCCAGGGGATCCTGCCCATCAGCTCCCTGAGGGAGTCAGTCTGCTTTTCTGAAGTCCATGGTCCGTATCCTGCTGTTCTCCTTTCTTCCTTTTGTCAGGATCCTGAACTAGAGGACATCCTGCTATTCCCATCCTGAGCTCCTCATACCTAGTTCTGTCAATACAAGCACCCATCCCTATGAGCTCTCCATACCATCCTACCAATACACTCTAGTCCTGATCTTCAGCACTCCCTGCTGTTCCAACCCTACTCATGCTCCCCCCTCTCATCGTGCTGCCAGTGCACCCGGGGGTTGACATGTAGCACCCCCTTCCATTTTAGGGTTGCCAATCCTTCAGGGTTGTCCTGGAGTCTCCAGGAATTAAAGATTAATCTTTAATTAAAGATCATGTCATGTGATGAAACCTCTAGGAACGTAGCCAGCCAAAATTGGCAACCCTGTCTTCTATTCCCGCCCTGGGCATCTGACTGACAGAGACTGCCAGTCTTTTGCCAGGTTGTGTGACGGGTTTACAACAGAGATGAGGCCACTACACTCAATTTAGTGTGTGGCTTAACAAACAGTATTTGAGCCCCATGTGTAGACGAGTGAGGTGCCAGCACAATAACTTTGCTTGCAAGCCCAAGGCTGTGGGACAGCCTCACGTAATCAAATAATGGAGTCTTCCAGTTTCCTTCCTTACTGAGTATCCTAGCCTTCTAACGGACAGGAGGGCTGTTGCTCTACTGAGCTGTGAGCCTGGCTTGCAAAACTAGAGGTGGAGTCTGTGTCCATATGCAGCAGGAGAAGAAAGAAGCTGAGCCACTAGCTAACTAGCTCCTCCACATGTTAATGAGTAGCTTTGTTCTGCATCACCTAACTGTATAATAGCAGCAGGAATTAATATGACCACAAATTAATAGCGTAGAAGAGCAATCAGTGCAGAGTGAGATACATCCTAATGTGCTCACTGGAAAGGGTCGGGAAGATGAATGCTGAAGACACTCCGCTTGTCATGGCCTCTGAACCCTGCCAACTGGGGCGTGCTGCCACTACCAACATGCCTCATCTTTTGCCAAGGAGAAGTTACTTCCCTTTGCCAAGGATAAAAGAGCCCTGCAAGCCCTGCTGGCATCTCACACCCATTTAAGATGTTCAGGGATACATTTTTTGGCTGTGTTAGGAAACCAATTCAGGAAAGAGACTTTTGCAGTTGTGATTTCTCAAGGTGGGTAGAAACCTCTCTCCCAGCTGTTTCTACTGAAATCCAGTTCTTATATAGTCAAGTGTGACCTCTATCTGCCTGTCTCTAATATTCCCATCTCTGTATTCATTCAGTTAGGGCTGAGCAATCCATCTGTTCAACTGTAAACACCTAATAATCCCAAAGAAACCACAATACTTAATTTATAGCTAAAGATATATCGAGAAAAGGAGAGTTTGCCTAGAAGAATCACTTTGCCGACCTCTGAAATGCAGCGGTCTCTAGGGTGGAATGCATGACTGCTGTTTAACAGCTCGCAACAACTTCACACAGCAGGTTAGGGATAGGGATACCACATCCAACTGAAATTTCAGGTAGACTTTAGGAAAGCAACATATATTCACCCCAGCTGGAATTGGTCAGGACACCAGAATTAACATCACTGCTTTTTCACAAAAAGACCCCAAAATGTCATGGGATCATTCAGGACTACAAATGGTCAGAACCCGAGTTATACGTCATCACTTCTAGGGTTACAGTACCCCCTTACACCATGCTGGAGTCTGGGAATTATTTCCGAGACAGCAGAAAGCCTTGTGAATCATTAACACCCACCTTCTGAAGCACCTTGAAGGTCTCCCCTCCAAATAATAACCAGGCTAAACCCTGCTTAGTTATTAAAAGCAGACCACATCACAGCCCAAGGGGTATTCCCTAAAGAACAGATCAAACTCCCCACATGCTGCTTAAACAATCCTTGCAACAGCCTGCACACAGAGGGCAAGATGGGCTTTATAGGGGAAGAAGGCAAAGAGACTAGAGTACATTTAACCCCGGACACCCTCACCTTGAACAGAAGGATTCTAAGAAACACAAACTGCCAACTCGTATTTACTCGCATTTCACAGTGTGATGCTAATTTGACAATTAACGTTCAAGCTGATAATGGCTTGCCCCACCTCTCCAAACTACTGCACCTGCTCCCAGTCGGAATCCAGCCCTCTCCTGGAATTCACAATGAAGTGAACGGGAGACTGAGCACTGACGCATGAAATCCCTGAACATTCTTTGATTGCACATGGACAGAGCTGCTTTAGGCCACCATCAAGTTGGGGGGGGAGGGTTTTGCAGTGGGCCAAATAAATCTAATCGCCACATTTCCTTTGTTTCCATACATGATCATCACTGGGAAACAAAAACATTCCTTAAAAAGGGACTTTCACTGCAAGGCAAACTTAACAATTGAGAACATGATGAGTCAGTAGGTTGCTCGTCCTTCTGAGTCAGTACTAAACCAATGTCCCAACACGGTGCTAGGGAGCGCTGTGCTACAGGTACCACCTTTTAGAAGCACAATCCAACGTGTGCTGATTGTCAGTGGGATTGGATTGCGCTCCCACCCCAATGCAACCAGCAGCAATTACATATGAGTCACATTGGTGTCAGCAAAGAATCAGGCCTATGATCTTAAATACCTCCTGGAAGTTTTCCCAGCTAAACCCCTGGGGTGGTAGCACTCTTTGTGTTTTAGCAGTCTTGGGTCTCTTCTGTTTCAGTCTGCAGAGGGTTCTCATCCCTTCATTTCAACAGAAATCTCCAGGTTCCAATCTAAAACCTCAGAGCTACACTCAGCCAAAACTACTTGGTTTAGATACAGAATCCTAAATGGGCCCTGAGTTCACTTGAAAGAGGAGAGAAATATATGCGGCAGGGATCAGATCCAGATCCATACTGCCCCACAGCTCATGGGGTTCTGATCCAGAATCCATTTGTGCTTGAAAAGTTACTGAAGCTTCAGTAAAACTGGGCTAAATTTCCAGTTTGTATCAAAATAGCAAACAAAGGAGATGACAGCTGCTTTAGTAAAGCACTCTCTGGTATCTCCAACTAGGACACAGACCTGCTCGCAGAAGGCCTAGAGTGAGAGCTTTTAAGAGTGGAGGGTGGTAGCTAGGACTGAGCTAAGGGAAAGGAGAGCCTTGCAACGTCTCCCTATCCTGTCTCTGGAGCAATAGCAACTGGTGATATAAATAGCATGTTGCTATCCTGGTGTAGAAAGTGAGTGTGAACTGCTGGCCAGAAGGGTGTGGAAGGGCAGGGGTGGTGAAGGGGAAGCGAGTACAAGGCAAAGCTGGCCACCATCACTTACATGCAACCAAACTTCTAGACTGGAAGAGGAAAAACCCACAAGAGTCAACTGAAAAGCATCCCGCTCCCACCTATTGAGGCGTGAACACTTCCATGTAGCTAACCCTGTGCAGTACTGAGTGATACTTACAAAGAGAAAAAGAGGGGATATCGCTCACCTTCATCCCCTTCTGGATCTGCTTATGGATCCAAAGATCTGGTTCACAAAGGTACCAAGGAAAAACGTGTTCTGGTGAACTTGCCTTCTGCTTCCCACATGTTTAATACCAGTTCAACCTCTTGTTTCTTTGAATGCAGTTTAATTAGCTTCATTAGCAGTACAAAGAAGGATGCTAATGGCTTTGTTTTGTTCTAAATGATGGCTATTTCCCTCCCTGGGTGTTTACAGGTCAGGGAGTAACCACACACTGCTACTATACCTAGTTCACTGTACTGGGAGCAAGCCAGCTATGCCCTAAGGCACTACAAGGAATCCCCAAAGAAGTGGATCCCAGGGAAAGGTGAAGTGCCAGGCTTCCTCACTCAAGGAGAGTCAGGAAGCCAGCTACCTAATCTGAAGTTGTGTACATCTGCTCTCACATGGGACTTACTTCTTCCAGCTCTGCTCCCCCAACACCTGGGAAATAAACACAGAGCATAAGCCAACAAAAGCTGCCTCTTGCCTTCCACTTTTATACTGTAATAACACACCATAAAATCAACTAAATTCCATTGCTGTGTAATATGCAGCATAAAAGCTGCAGCAATATCACTGCAGGGCACAGTGGCATTAATATTTCCATCAGGTCCCCTTCACTCATTGCCACGGTTTTCACTTAAAACATCCCCAGTAAAATAAAACAAAACACACAAGCAAATAGGAATGGAAAGACTCAAACCATTCTCCCCACCAGATCCCCATAGACATTCCAGGGTGCAGAGTCACATTCCCGCAGACACACACATGAATGTACTTCGACAGGCAGCCATATAACCCCAAGTATGCCAAATTAGACTTGATATGTGTACACAGTTACAAATGTGAATGCACAGATCAAAACCAGCCTCCCCATCAGGCATCCATAGATATGCCAGTGTGCAGAGCCACACAACACACACAGGCAGGCACCCACATACACTCTATTTTGCAGTTACACTTGACATGCACGTGTGCACACACGCACACAAATGTGTATGGACAGACCCACTCCTTTAATCCCCCAGGCACCCGCATATACCCCAGCTTGTAGTCACAGCCTTTCCCAAACCAAACCAAACCTGATGGGTATGCACATCCCAACATCCTGATGCATGCGGGCATGTACACCTTGATGTGTATACACACGCATACCCCAATGCATACTTGTGCCCCGATGTCCATATGCATACCAATGCTCTGATGTCCACCCTGATGTGTGCTCACATCCACACCAACAAACTGCCATGTACCCAAATGCGTGCAGTCTGGTACTATTACTGCCTCGAATTAGCCATACAGTAGTAGGTAGATTTGCTGGTGAACTAAGCACTTACAGTCATCTCCCATTACAATGACAACACATCTTAATTGCACTCACTCTATTGTGGGTGTGAATTACTGAGAAAGACGCTTAACACCTGGCTCTTTTTAAAGCAAACATCAGAGATAAGTCTTCTTGCTCAGTTCTCTGGCAGCCGCCAATTTATCCTGGGTAGCTCAGTGCATTGTAAACAAACAAAGCAAGTCAATGGGGAGTTTTTGGCATCCACCACAGCAATCCTGCATGCAGCATACACACAGAGTATGGATTCCATTGCACAGCTGCAGGCGAGTGCTAGGCTCTGGGACCAGTGTGTTGGGGTCAGTGGTGCTGATAGCCAGCTACTTGAAGGCTTTGTCTAGTCAAGAAAAGTTAGGCCTATTTCATTAAATTGATTTCAAGGCACTGACAAATTACCAAATTAAACTGCACCAATTTAACCGAGGGTTATTTTAGTGCATCTACACTGAGGGTTTATAATCCATATAGTCTTATACTAATATAGTTGTAAAGTCAGTATAGTTAAACCAGTGCAACTTTTCTCATATACACAAGGCCTAAAATCACTACCAGACTTACCCAAGGAGTTGGCTCAGCCATTCAGAGAGCAACAGAAGATACAGACCTTAGCTAGACTAGGAAAACAAGTAGTTTTTTTAAAATCAGCACAACTAACATGATTTGAAGCCCCATTTTAGCATCAAGTGTAGATACAACTTAACACCTTGAAAATTGTGTTAGCAGGTGATGGTCTACTCTCAAAGGGTAGAATGTGTGCGCATGTGCAAATAAATTGCTAAAGGAAGGCCAGGCCAAAAACAATGGGGTTTGCATTTAGATTCCAATTAAGCACACGGTTTGTCGCATAGGGGCTTTCATTGTGAAAGTGGTGAAGTCTATCATTATTGTCTCTTGCACAAGAGAGCTCAACATTCTACATCCAGACCATCCCAAGGTTCTGTCTCCAGCTCACACAAGCCTCCCCTTCGTGATTGTTGATGTAATTTGTTACAGTGGAGTGTAGCTGGTATGGGAAATCAGGGTTGCAGAGGTAAAGATGATCTGTCTGGTAACCAGGGCCAGTCCCATACAGGGCTCGGAATACAAGACTTGGAGCTGGACTCAATATTACACGGGGAGCTAGTGCAGAAAGCAGGATAGTGGGGTATTGTGGTTCCAGCATGCCGTACAGCATGAAGCCCAACTTCTAGGTTAAAGCTCTGGACCCTGAAACCACATCAGAAAAATAAAAGTTGCCAACTCCAGTAGGAGGAGAGGAGGAGACAAGACAGCCTACGGCAGTGCCAAAAAGTATGCTCCAGTCTTCCTGCTAACTTGCTGGGAATGGCCAAAAGCCCAGAAGATGTTTCATGACCATTCTCTGACAGCAGGCTGAAGAATCAATAAAGCAAAGAGGAAACCTTGATTGGCTGGCACCTTCCCTAATTATGGGCCAAAAAGAGCAGTACAGAGAGGCACACAATGCAAGCTTTGTCCTCACTTACATCTCAGAGCTCCAGTTCCTCTGTAGATTAGTGATCTGCTCTAGACTATCTTGAAGTGCCTGCTAGGGAGTTGCTGTGGGTAGGCCTTGGGGAGGGCTAAACTGGTGGCTGGAAAAGCAGCAGGATGGGCTGTAAGTATCAACAAAGACCTGGTAACTAGTGGACATAATTATCCACAGATCATGCTGGCATCTGGGTCAAATCCTGTTCTTGGTAACAATGGGGTAAATCCAGAACAACTCTATTGACCTCAGTGCCATTTATTGGGCCTGATTCAAATCTCATTATTATTTATTATTTGTATTGCACTTAGAAGTGCCAAACGTGAACCATTGTGCTAGGCATTCTACAAACACAGAGGGGAAAAAACACAGTCCCTGCCCCCAAAGTGCTTACAATCCAATCCAGTTTCACTCCTGTATAATAACCACTGACTCCAGTAGAGTTACTCCTGATTTATACTGATGTCACATCAGAATAGAGCTGTGTGAATAACTGGGTTTTTTTAATTCTGTGGCTGAACTGAAAAATAAAAAAACCCCAATTATTTCAAATTGATCTGAAATTGAATATTTTCAGCAAACCAAAAGAGTTGAATATTTTTTTAATCATACTAAATGTATGATTTGAGCCAAAACAAAATGGTTTGTTTCATTTTCACCTTTAAAAATAATGAAATTTTAAAATGAAAAGTTGTTTTGAATCAAAAAGTCAAAACATTTAAAACTTTTTAAAAAAACATAGTTCCTCTGTGCTTTTGTCCAAAAAAAATGGTGAATTTGACATGAATTCCTGAAATGTTTGTGTCAAATCTGCATTTTCCTTTGAAAAAAAATGTTGTCTAAAAAATTTCATCCAGCTTCAAGCCAGAATTAAAACCAATAAATTAATTATTTCAGTGAAATTACTCTAGAATAAATTTGACTAATTGATTTCAGAGGACTTACTCCTGATTGACATCGGTGTTGGGGAGAATCTGGCCTAATAAATAGCAATGAAATCAGTGCAGTTACTATACCTTTATCCTGGCATAACTGCAGGATTAAGCCCCCAGATTAATAGGAATTCTAGATAGAGAAGACAGATTGGATCTAGCCCAGCTCCCTGCCAATGCAAACCCATTCCATACTATACATTCTCCAGTTTAGTTGTGAAAGACCCACGGAAATCTGAGTCTGTTCAATAGCAACAGTCTGAGTTCAGCAAATTGCCATTTAAGAGGGGTCTGATTAAAGTGATGCTTCTGTATTTTGGTGCCCGTATTTGTGCCAAAGGTCCAGCTGTATTTAATAAGGCAGATCAGAACATTTGGATTTCTACAGCTGAAACTACCACTGATCATAAATGTGGAGCAGGCCCACCAACAGGAATTCTGGGTCTTGGGGCAGAACCGTCCCGCCCCATCCCTTCCATCTGCAGCCTTGCCATGGTCTGCCCAGGCTATGACCACAGTCCGCCCCAGGCCATGACCACGGTCCCCCTGCTCACCACCACATTCCTCTCCACCCCATCAATCGGTCCCCCTCCTCTCTTCCACACTCCCCTTTCCCCCAGGTCGCAAGTGACAGCTGGAGGGGCAGAGTGGGGAGGGGGAAAGGAGGGATATGGCGAGCAGTGGCAGGGGGGCGAGCTGGGGAGGAAAAGAGGGACACACATGGCAAGTGAGGGCGGTGAAGGGGGACGCTGCTGCAGGGAAGCCAAGTAGGAAAAAGGGGATGGGGGGGACAAACAGAGTGGGCTGCTGGGGAGGGATGTGGCAGCGAGTGGGGTGGAGCCTGTGATGGGGATGGACCTTGGGCGTGGACCACAAGTGAAAAAGGCAGGATAGGAAGCTAGCCTCAAGTCACAGAAGGGAAGCTTTTATCCCGCCACCCATGGCCTGGGCCCCTTTTATAATCACCGGGCCACTAGGCATTTACTCCCTTTCCCGCACCGTCTGTCAGCAGGCCTGTCGACGTATCCATGTTATGTTAGCAATAACTAAACATTCAATCTTTCTCCCATTTACTCTTCAAAACCCTTTTCCGGCCTGCATGATAAGGTGCTTTGGAGGATGCGATTTTGTTTCCCCAGGCAGCCAATCTAGAAGAGCCTCCAGTCCCTCCATCCCCATGCCTCTGTTGCAGGCAATTCACCATCTCTGACTTTCTGACAGCTGGTCTCAGTATGTCTGACTCCCACACAGCACCAGCTGCCATGCGTAGTCTTGTGTGCTGAACTGTAAGGCAGCCTGCCAGCTTTAACCAGCATTGGCATGTTAGCAGTTCCAGTTGGCCATGTGGCCATTTTGCAAACAGGAGACCTCCTGGGGCCTGGTCTACTCTAGCAAAGTTCAGGTCCGTAACTTTCTACACTTTAAAGTTGGCATGTGAAAGAAGATGATGTGTGGTGCCCCAGTGATTTCGAACAGCCTGCCACCCCCAGAACCAAAAGGAGTCAGGGTGGATAGGGTACTTTGCACCCTGCAAATCATCACTGTGTCTCCAACCCTGCCTGCATCGAGGGCATGATCCTCCAAGGTGCTGAGTGCTCTTCTCTCCCAGTGAAGTCAAGGTAGGCTTCCAGATTAGTAGAAAAGAGGGGTCCCCAGATGGGAAAATCATTTGGTAGATGCTTGCAAAGGATGAAGAGTCTCCAGTTGCTCAGACTGGTGGCTACACTGACAGAGACATGGCCAGAGGAAAAACTGTATTCAAACTAAACCGAAAAGGTACCTCCAGTAAGTGGATTATGGGAACATTATCATCCAACATGAAGCTTCCTTGCCATCCACTCCTGACTTGGATGCTAGGCAATATTATAACAATCTGTGCAGCTGCTGCAGCAGCAGCTCTGCAGTGAGATTAATGTACCTGCTGACAGACATGGGAAATTTTGGGAAACAATCTGCAGTCCTGCTTTTTTCAATTCCCCTGCTCCTATAGGAAGAGTGGATCTGTATTCTATATGAACTCAGTGTTATTTAATGGCATTCAGCACACAGGGGAAGAGAAAGCGTGGGGGTCAGGGCTGAATGCATTCAGCTTGGTCAGATATTTTCTGTATCTCTCCTCCCCGATTTGTTAATGTTAACAATATTTTATGAATGTTCTTTGTTCTCAGATTCAGCAGCTTCTGCTGCTCTACACCCTCACCTGAAGCCAAAATGCTCTGTTTATGACATCAGGCTCATCTGCACAGCAATTCTGACAGCACCTGCTGGTATCCCACATCTGATTTTACAAGAAGAGAGGCTGGTAGTTCAGTAGGTCACAAGGGTGTTATTTCTGCTGAACCAGTACAGTTTGGACAGCTGGAAGTGCTATCTTTTGATCTATCTTAGGGCTTTCTATAGTGCCCATCTCTATAGTAGCTAAGTGCTTGTCAGGTATATTAGAACTGCATAACCAGTTCCTAACAGAATTCTACACTTCCTCCTTTCCCAGCTAAGGTTATTATATTCCTGTTTGTTTTTAGATGAGCTATAAAATGGATATTCTGTTTAGCTATGGTAACTAAAGATACCATGACACTTTGGCAAGAGTAGAAGTTAGTTTCTATGTACTGGACAAATTCAAATATAGGCATTGCATTCTGCCACCCTATTATTCTTAATAATGAATACATAATAATAATAATAATAATACATATTGTAGTTGCATCAAGATCCCCAGTCATGGACGAGGACTCCATTGTGCTGGGTGCTGTACAAATACAGAACAAAAAGCCAGTCCCTGCCCAAACCTGCTTACAGATCCAATAGTCTTTTTCATTTCCGGTCCTAAATTGATGTATAATGTTACTGTGCAGTGTTAGCTACCTGCCACGTTCCACCCCAGACCTGGCTGCACTTCAGTGGTGAATGAAGTAATCCCTGTGTATAGTTTCCACACTAATTGGTCACACTGAGAAAGTATTTTGAGATCCTTTGGGATAGATGGTGATATATCAAAACTAGATACTATTAAGGTATCATATACCCCTCTGATTGGGACGTTATTCTGTAAAGATGTAAAGATGATTGTGATGTCACAAGCAGATAGTTATGACTTTAGATGCGGGAAGGATAAACTGCAGAAGCAGATGGACAAAAGATACAAAGATCCTTTTCATGCAAAATGTCCCTGATAATATATATTTTTAATGGCAGAGAAAGAACTAAAGAAAACATCTGATGTGCGAGCAGAATGGTCTCTAAGTAGAATATTTTCCAAATTTCTTGTGAAGCAACAGGAGCTTTTTAAGCAATTCAATATTAATTTAACCCCTTTAGAACCTAATCTTGCATTCCCTTTCCACCCCTAACATACTTACACACTTGAAATCTCTCTGTTTGACTTTATTTGTAGCAAGTCAATGGAGTTGATCTGTTTGCACTAGAACTTAACATAGCCAAGTATCTTTATAGTGACTTTATCCCCAAAGATTGCAAAGTGTTTTATAATTTATAGCTATAAATATATATGCAGTGAAGACAGAGCCAGATTACGTTCTCACACCAGTTTTATGGAGTTACTCCTGTTTTACACTAGTGTAAGTCAGAGACAAATCGGGCCTATATAGATGGATAAACAGAGCTCCATAAAGGAATTACTTCATCCACTGATTAAATGCAACCGTCTCTGGGGTGGAATCCAACAGTTTGTGAAGTACCCAGAACTGCCACTGACATTCATTGGAGATTTAAGTGAACAAAAAACATAAGATGGAGTCCATCTGTTAAAAATACACTTTGTTTCTGAGTGAAGACAAGGCCTAGATAATGGACGCAGAGCAGGTGCCAAACACCAAGGGCCTCATCAGCTTGAGAAGACAAGCAGACGAGGTGCAGACACGGGTGCTGTAAGGAAGCACAAAGACACACACATCCCTGGTAAAATTAGGGAGCTTCTATTCACTAAGCACAGCAGTATTCCACTCCCGGAGGGGCTCCGGCAGCTCCACTCTCTCAAGGCAGTAGTCATTGAAAACCAGGGTTGGAACAGCCTTCCCCTCTTGAAAGAGCCTGGCTGGAGAATAAATCGTCCCGACAATGATAAATACAGGCATTTACTTTGAGCAACCGAGCTCACCACTCCCCAGCATATTTATTGTGAAAACTGCACTACACCTCCCCCCAACTCCTCAGCCGCACCCCCAGCCTGAGATCAATGCTCTAGGCTGTCTCTTCTCTTACACTAACATTCCCTCTCATCTCACCTTTTTCTTTGTCCTTTTTTCCCTTTTCTCACTTTCTTTCCTGTGTGTGATACACAGTGCAGGGTCACTGCTGCCACCATTCATCTCTTGCCCAGGGCATCACGTCACCGGCTATGTCAAATTAGCTTCCAGAGGGATCTGGAAAGTTATCCTCCATCTGAGGGCCAGGAGATGACAAACTTTAGCCAGATTGGAACTAAATGGACCCCTACCCAAAATAGTCAGTTGCACCCAAGTCTCTGCGAATGGCTCGGTGACAAGGCCAACAGTGTTTTCAGTTCCATGTTAGATACCATGTTATCAGGCTCAATCGTGGGAAGCAGATATTGTTAAAACCAGGGAATGTCTTGCATCCACAGGGCTCTTTTTACCTGAATGAATCTCAAAGCACTTTCCAAACCACAGTCTCCACTCTTCATTTCTGCCAGCAAAGGTCAGGAAGAACAGGCAGAAGAATGCTTTCCCCATATGAAAGTGGCAGGGGAAATTTAGGGAGGGAAAATCTGATGAGTTACCCAGACAGCAATCTGGGCAGGGCCTCTGGATTAACTTGAGCCCAGAGGTTGGAAACTCAGTGGACCAAGTGTATTGACCTGACAAAAAGAAACTGTGTTTGACCAGTACCGGGTAAATCCCAGTTGGAAATGGAACGTGCCTTTAGAGAAGGATGACCCAAATTCAACAGAGCAATTAACTTTTTAATGTAGGACTGCCCCTAATAGGCACTTAACACTTTCTCTGCTGGTTCTTCCTTTAAGATCACTCCATGGCCATTTGTGAAATCAATAGAGTATTTGGACATCTAGCAGCAGTGCTGGTACATTCTACCAAGATGTTATCTATGACAGCTGAACAAGGGATTAATTTAAGTTCAGTGAAACCCGTCACCCTACAAACTACAATTGATTTAAACTGTCACCCAAACTTCTCTAGCAACTATTCTCAGCAAAGGGGTAAATTCCCTCCCAATCTCCCTGGACTGCACTGGAAACTTGCATTTAGCTGCCTGCCATCCACGCTTTGCTCATGACAGCTGCACTGTTGCCTCATGACAGTGACTGAACTGCTTGTTGCTGAGGAACTTGGGTCTAACATGTGCCTTATGCTCCTGCGCTGTGAGGCGCCTTCAGCTGGAACAGGATGCAGAAGCGCTAGTGTTCAGCATAAGCAATCAGCTCTCACCTTGCACTGTGAGCCATGCACAAGCTTTGCCTCAGGACCAAAGATTCAGGACTCCAGAGCCAGAAGCTCTGCTCGCAGAACGTTTGTATTTCCACTCCACTGACACTGTCCAGGATGTCAACCTTGCCGTCGCTTAAATGACAGATTGGCTTGAGCCTCAAAGTCCAGATCCAGGATGGAGAGTCTGGCATGTCTGTGTCTATTTGGATGCTGAGTTTTGGTTCAGCCCATTATCTCTATAAGTGCCTGCCACAGAGTTCCGATCAGGTTCAGACCTCCCCAGAGTTTAGGAGCATTGGGATCTGGGGGGCTGGTTTGGATCCATCTCTAATTAATGTCAGAGCCAACATGGGCCTTTAACTCAAACTCAAACTGATCCTTATGAGATGCAGAAAAGCTAGATAAATTTTTAAATTTACTTTTTCAAATCAGTGCTATCTCCATATTTCTGGGATCCCGCTGGAAGCAGAAGCAGGAGGTGATGAGACACACTGTGAGAGGTCACTTCCTATGGAAGTCAGAAGTCCCGGACAAATCAGCAACACTTAAAGTTCTTGTGAGCTTTCCAGCCCAAAGTGTAGCCCAAAAAGCTTGAATAGGAACTGACATCATGGGGCTCCTCTCAAAACGTTCTGAGGGCTGTCTGTCATTAAAAAAATCCAAACATTACAAAATAAAATTGCATATAATGTTAGAAAAAAGCAGTTGCCATTGTTGCCAAAGAGCAGTGGATGAATTGGCCTAACAAGCTATTTTGGGGACTCACCTAGTAATCCTGCCACAGCAGCCAGGTGAACACTGTAAAAGCTTGCCTTTGGGGAATCCTATCTTCCAGTCTCTCACTCTCTCTAAACTGTGAGCAAACCTATCCATGGGTAGCTATTTTCAATGCTGCCATAAGTACATGTCAGGTATTAAGAGGCGGTGATAAAGGACTTACTGAGGTAGCCTCTCCATTATTTCAATATCACTAATTAAATAGAAGCAGTCTTACACTAGCCATGTTTGAAAGTACTGTTGCTACGTATAGAGTATATTAACAGCAACTTCAGCATCATGAAAAAAAAGAGCACTAAAAAGTACTGTCACCAGGCTTGTGACATGTTGAGGTATGGACATTTTGTAGCATGTTTCCTCCACCCCAACACACAGCTTCAACCTCCCTAATATTAACCTTAGAAGTTCAGGACTGAAAAACAAACAAATGTAAATTCAGTCTCAAAAATGTCTAGAAATATTTATTCCAATTTGGCTGTGCCTGTATTCATGTCCCTCCTGCATTTGATGTTTATCAAATGACTGTTACTAGCAGGGACTTTCACTGATTTTAAGTATGGCCGAAGATTAATAGAAAGTGAATTTAGCATTCAGAACTACAAATGGTCACCCAGAAACCTGATTCTAAGAGTTACCGTCATCCAATCAGGGAATGAAAACCTACCATGTAACCAATCAGAACAGCCAGAATTTTAGAGAGCAAATACTTGAAATGAACTGCTCCCAAAAGCTACTCATAGAAATTATTCTGTAAATCACTTGAAAGAACAAATGATTTCGAGAAAATAATGATCTGGTGGCAATCTGTGTCTCATGTTACACAGCTGCCAGGTTGAGGAGTAGGATTTCCAGTATGCCTTGGTGGACCACCCAAGCTCCATTAGAATTTATACCTTTCAAATACTTTTAAGGCAGCTGTTTTTGCAAGAAAAGGACACCAACTAAACAGCACACCTTCAGTGGCAGTAACTGATGACGTGAGCCTGGCCTAGGGGCCCCCACTCCGTTTACGACAGCAATGTTAGGGCTTATCACCGCTGTAGACTGCCGCCACTAGAGGGCGACATTGATACACACGCAAGGTGTCCTGAAATTCCAGCCAGGAGAAGGCAGTGCTCACTTTCTCTCTCTCACATTACAAGGGCTATTCTATCCTTCTCCCATTAATTCTCATTTGACAAATATAGGTACATTTTGGGTTGCTGCAGGTATGATTGATTTATGAAGCAAGATTATTGAGTTTATATATAATGTTACTCTTGCCACATAAATCAATCATACCTCCAGCCACCGTAATGCAAGATTTGGCTACCCTTTCTTACACTGAGTTGTACCTTACTCCATGAGTAGCCCCATTGATAGCTTATTGTATTCTCTCATTCTCACCATTGCTTACAGAGACACACACTAATGCCTCTTTGGTCTATGACGTGATGCCCAAAAATCCCATTTGTGGTTATTTTGCTGCAACATTGCCCTTCAAACTTGTCTTCTAATTTGATGTCCACCATCGCCCATGGGTCTCGTCCCAAGTCTCTGTCTCCCATTAACAAAAGCCATTTTCCTATTGAAAAGTCCCTGTTGCAACAATTGAAAGAATCTACAGAATCAATGAAAAATACATGGGGAAAGAAAGGATGTAGTAGGGGATTTTATCAGAATCAGCACTATTTATTTTATTCCTGGGTATTATATAGCAGAGAAAATAAACACAAAGTAATTTCAATATCATAGGGGTCGAGATGGTGCAGCCAAGGCTGGGGGCGGATGGGGGGATTGATGGGTGAGTCTCCCTGCAGGGCTTCTCCTCATGTTCCCTTCATCTCATCTGGAAAGCCCATTTTACAGCAGAAGAAAAAGATTTTGCAATGATGGTGCAATGGAGAAAAGGGACTATATCAAGAGGAGGGGAAAAAAACAGCATCAAAGAGGGGATGAAAGAATAAAAGAGCTCCTTTGCTGATCCACAGCTGAGCTGGACAAGGCTTATAAAAGATAAATAATGCTGACATTACAAAGCTATGGCTAATTCATTTTCTACTTGTCACCACTTGGGATAATTGGTCTACACAACAAGCATGGGAAAAAGCAGGTCGGCTTTTTACCTTATTTTTTTCTTAGAGGTATAACTTGGATTAGACTGTGTGTTATACCACTGATAAAAATAAAGAGAATGATCCAAAACCTTCAATCTTTAATCCAGAGAGGTTGCGAATGAATAGCTCAAGTGCCTGTGGATCAAGTGAAGCCTAGTTGTCTCTATGGTAACTAAACCAGTGCTAGAGTAAGGCCTTACCTGGAAGCTTTGCAAATATGGGCCAGCTTGGCTCTGTTTGAAGTGTGCTTGTGGCTTGTAGTTTTGCCAACTCTCGTGATTTTATCAAGGTTCTTGCAATGTTTAGTGTTTTTCATAAAGTTCCAGCTCCTGGATTCAGCAGATTACCTGCAAATCTCCACTTTCATTTATTTATTTTTAAAAAGCAAGTTTTTAGCCCTCATGATTGCAGCAAAAAGCTTGGAAAAGTGACCCAAATATACTCCAAAGACTCAAAAACCAGAAGACAAATAAAATTATAATTTGTATTGCAAAAGTGCCTAGAAGCCCTAATCATGGGCCAGGACCACATTGTGCTAGAAACTATACAAACAAAACAAAAAGATGGTCCCTGCCCTAAATATATTACAATTTAAGTATAAAACAAGAAAGAAAAGGTGGATACAGACAGAGCCAGGGAGGAGCACACGGAAACAATGAGACAGTACTAGTCCCATAACTGATTACTTTTTAAAAGCCATCACTTTAAAAATCTCCTGATTTTTAAGCTGATCGCCTGATTTGATTTTTTGCAGACTGACTTGAGATTTTTTAATGCATGGAGTTGGTTGTACAGCTGAATTTAGATAACCATGGCATTCAGTGCTGCTCTGCATGGAAGGGGTTTCCATTTTATCTTTCAATAAAAGGTTCACAGAGGGGATCACACAGCTTTCTTACCATCATCCAGAAAAAATGTGTCTCAGGCATTAGAGAAATTGCTGTTCATTTCACTCTGTTCATAATAAAAACATCTTTCCTTTAAAGGAAATCATCTTGTAACCATGGGATCATGGGTTAGAGATAGAAATGGTTCCATCTGGAATCAGAATCCCCTCTGATGTTAAAATTGTGGTAGTTTAATCAAACTCGAGGACCTATGAGCAGACCTATCTTTTTCAGGTGAGGAGGATGGATCCAAAGCTGCCACTAGGGCTTGAAATGTTTTCCTTGCTTAGACTGGGATGAAATATTTTCAGCCCCAACATGGCAGAAATATACAACAACAGCTGATTTTGGGAGAGTTCAGTGCTGTTCAAGATGATCAAATCCAAACTCAGCCCTTGGTCTTAATCCTAATCTGCCTCCTCAACTCTTCTCTGTTTAATAACACTCTAGCCAGAGGAGCATATGATGTGTCTGGCTTTACTGCTAATGTGTAGGATACTGCCTAATCCTCCATAGGAATCCATTGGGAGGGAGGGGTTCTGTGCTAAGGTGAGGAGAGAGGTTCTTGGAAGAAGAAGGATCAACCTGCCCCTACTTGGGTCAAGAGAAAGGAGGGGAATTTGCTGATCTCCAGACTCTCAATAAAGAGCCAGTCAAGGAGCCAGCCACATACTTTGCTTCAGACTGGCAGCAAGCACTGCTAAAGAGGTGGTTTGTAGGGAAGTTGATGATAACAGCCCGCTCACATTCAGAGACCGAAGCCCTTTCCCCCAGCAAGGGCACCCCCTCACTCTCAGATGCCGTGCTTGCCTCTCAATTTTGGCTGACAATTCACAACATTCTCTTTTTGCTGTTATAAAATACGCAATATAGTGACTTCTAGCTGAGACAAGTGCTCTGCTTCAGTCTGAAGGGACAGATCCCTTCTGCAACACCTCTGAGAGAAGCTGCCCACAATGCCGGAGGCAGCTGGTTTACATATCCAATGTAGTAACATGAGAAAGGCAAATGCTCAGAATCCAGAAAGGAGAGACTATGCTAATTTCAGTGCTTCTCCAGGGTTTTGCCACCCACTGGTAGACAACAGTAACGTTAAGTAGTTTCCTCTTGGGTTAAGTCCATTTAAAGCACATGAGCCAGATCATCTGCCGGTATAAATCAATGAAGCTCCATTGACATCAATGGAGTATTTCTAACTTACATGAGCCTATGATGAAGCTTCCAATAACTTTGCTGTTGTGACTATACCCCTGGGCTCCTGCCACAACTCAGAAGAACGTGTTCTGCAGGGCACGAGTTGGCCAAGGCTCAATGACTCTCTGCTCAAGTCATTCCAGGCTACCCTGCCAGATTGTCCTTTCGCCTCATGGGAGGAGAGCGCCTACCAGGGGATGCTCTTGGCTCTGTTTAACATGGGAACACTGTCCTTATGTGCATGTCTCTGCTCTGGCCTGGTGTCAGGCAGACCTGGAGCTGCTGCTGATGCATTAAAGCAGAAGGAGAGGAGAAGACCAGCTCCTTGCAGGTGCGCAGCACTCACATGCCACCAGTGGGAGTGGAAAAAGATGAGGAAGAGAGGAGAAAGAGAGGGTCAGAACTGAGAGGACCTAGTAAAGTAGGATGAACAAAATCCAAGTCTTCCCCCAGTATATATAATCTCTCCTGCATAAGAAGTAAACTCAAGCCTCTGGCTGGAACTCAGCAGCTCTTTAAAGGAAAAAAACACACACAGTACTATAAAATATATCTGGAATAAGAGCTGAGCAATTAATTGATTTTTCTGTTCAATGATAAAACCAGGGGGGGGAAATGGATTTCAAACCAAAAACAGATTTTTTTCATTTTTCTCACCAAAATGAAAGCTGAAAACATTTCATTCAGGTTGATGCGAACTGACAATTTTTAAACAAAATCAGAGATGCACTGCTTCCAGGGAGGCAGAGGATTTGTTCTACTATGAGTGCCCAGAAGATAGGGGAGTGGGCACTAAAGTGTAACAAAGCAGGATGTGTAAAGTGCTAAACTGCAAAGGAAAAGAGTCGGATTCACAGACCTTGGAGCAGAGCATTTATGTGTCCAAGAGTGGCCTGGCAGACTTGCCCCTCATGGGGTACAGACAGGCCGTCCTCCAGCTGTAATCCCAGACACCTTGGCTAACCCTGAGAAGTGTCACTGTACTACTCTGGAAGGTTGATTTTTTTTTTAAATTGGCACTTGTTTGAAGTTGCTCAGGAGTTTGAAATGTTGAGTAGATTCATGGGAGATAGGCATTCAAAGGGCATGAGAAATTCATTGATAACATGACTATATATATGTATTTCTCTCTCTCCCTCTCTCTCTCACACACACACACACACACACACACACCCACCCCAGCTAGACATTCTAATCAACTAGAATCAAACTAGGGTTCTGGGTGAAGAACATGCCAACTTTGTAGCTCTTTGTCAGCATACAATTACTCATGCATTACACTGAGCTTTTGTTTTCCTCCAGCAAGCCCTCTTCCCCCACAGTCCGCTCTCCAATGCACAATTTCAGCATTACACTCCCCCACCTCCTCGCCTTCTGCCCATATTTCCCAATGGACAGATGAACTTGCCAGAACAATCCAACCCTCACCAAAGAAGCCGCTCAAAGCATGCAGCCAGACCTCAGGGTAATTGATTGGACATGGAGCATTAGTGGTCCGCAAACATGGCTGCACAGAGAAAGTGGCCACTTAGCAAGTCTGAGCACACAGGAGGATTGTTGTGTTAATAAACTACCCTTAACTGATCAGACGGCTGCAAGGAAGACCGGAGGAAGGAGCTAGTAGCCAGCATGAAGTCATTGTATTACCTCCTACAAAGAACATACACAAACAAGAAGTCCCAGTGACACAGACACCATTTGGGACCATATTTCCACAGCATCAGTATGCAGGCATTGGGCCAAATTCTCTGGCATAAACCCATCTGAAGGCAAGGAAGTAACCCTAGGGATTAATTTGGCCTACTGGGGAAGATATATTCACTTCAGTTCAGACTACAGAGCAGTATCATGCCATCTGGGGCCTCAACCATCATGATTCAGTGGGGTTAAGTTCTGAAACAGGCTAGGTGCTTTCAGAAATGTTACCTGAAGTGACTTCTTCCTGCTTTTAATCAAGAAACAACAGTAACAATTTACATTTACAGATGGTCTTTTACATTTCTACAGAAACTTTGATCTCAAAGTTATTTAGCAAGTACGGTAATCGAAATTACTCCTTTCCTGCTGCTGAAATGCAGCCATCTCTGGTTTGGAATGCAGCAGCTGTTGAACAGCACACAGCAATGCTACACAATAGTTTAGGACAGAAAATGAAGAATATTTTATCCAGTTGAAACGGGGAATCTCTGCTGCCTCTTGCCTCTGCAACATGGCTTAGAACAACCCTGCTCCACGATATGAATGATAATGCATCCTTGTACATCTTCCTAACCTGCTCAGATTACATCTGCCAAACTCAATTCATGGAAAAGGGTTAGATTTCCACCCAAAATTTAACTCTTGGTAAGCATGATCAGCGGTGATCTCAACATACCAGCAGCTTAACCACTGTCAAGCTTTTTGTAGGCATCACAGCAAAGAAGTGTTTTATGAAGGAATTTGAATGAAGATAATGGATTAGTTTTGTACATATTTACAAGAGGTTCTCAAAAGCATGCAGTGCAGCATGGGAGAAAAAACATACGTGACATTCAAAAATTTTACAAGTAGGTCATGGGCCAATTGGAGGCTGGGATCTAGCTTTCAATGCTGAATGAATGATGATGGGGATAGGATGTGAAGGGTCTTGACAGTGAAGACAAGTAGCTTAAGTTTCATGTGATCTTGAAGGAGGAGCCAGCAGAACAGTGCGAAGAGAGGGGTCAAAGTACTTGAAACACAAGCTGATGAGAGTCTGCATGAGTTTTAGCTAGATGGATGGATATGAAAGGCTATATTTTAGAGATGTGATGCAGAAAGAACAAGCAAGATGTAGACACAGCCTGGATGTGAGGACCTAGAAAAGTGTTCGAATCAAGGACGATACCCAGGTTATGGGCCTGAATGAAAGGCAGCATGGTGGTGTTGTCCCTAGTGATCAAGAAAGGAGGTGATGGAGAGAGCTGGAGGTGCGGGAGGAGGAGGGGGGAAGTGATGTGGCATGGGAGATTAAGAGTCTCTTTCATCCATATTGAGCTTGCCCTGATGGCTAGGCATCCACAAGGAGATGTTAGAGAGTAAAACTAGACAGTTTGGCTATCTGCAGCATCATGGTGGGGAACCCCAATCTGGGATGCCTTTACAAGGAGTTACCACTACCAAAAAACCAAGCACCAGCAGAGATGGGACAACCTGCTTACATATTTCTTATTCTTTCCGTGCTTTGAAAAATTGTCACTTACTAAAAAGGAAAGAAGGCATGTAGAGACCAGTTAGAAAATAAAAGGGGGCCAATTCCCTCATATTAAGCCTGTTATTAGGCTTAGAATCAAATTAAACTACAAGGCTTTTCAGTAGCAGAGTGCTATTTTAAGGCTTATTAGACTATATTAGGATTGGCATACATTTCCACTGACATAATGTAGGCCTTTAATTGGATTTAAGGGCAAGGAGGCTGCATTAAACTAAAATCAGCCCTCGCAGGGGGAAATTCGGTATTCTCCTCACAGCTCCTCTGCTTTCCCTTGGCACAAATCCCAAGCAGTCAACCAGGCTGGGTAACCCATTCAGAACCAGATGTAATTGCTTATACTCTCCTAAACGAGTCAGATAAGCAATCTGGCTACCAAAAGTATAACACACGCACCACTGCTCATTAGCAAAAGATGTACTCCGGCCAGTGCTCTAGTTCACATGCGAATCTGGAGAAATGGTATTTTCTTGGAAACAAACCAACTACTGGAGGAGAATTCTTGTTATTTATTTCCTTATCGAAGGTTACAGTCACAGAGTCTCAAAGCCAACACCTTGACTCAACCTTCAAAGGTTTGATAGTGCCAGATCTATGGCTAAGAATAAAAATATAACTACTCATATCCTTGTAGTGTTGTTTAGAGGGCTTCAGTATTACCTGACTCCTTCAACCATCTTCTGACTAGAAATGTACAAATCTCATCAGGCACAGAGGTTAGGAGCTCTGCTTAGAGAAGCACTCTGTCAAATGGAACAACAGTCAGACAATCTCTTCATCTCAAGGGCTTCAGCAGCACGGATCGAACTCCAGACAGTTGTGTTAGTACAGCATGCCTGATGTGCTGTCTAGCCAGACAGTCACATTTAGGCTGGGAAGTCACAAGATCATAATCTCAGGTGGCCTCCAGTTCCTCCTGTTTCCAGGAGAACAAAAAGTACTTCCAAAACTGGTTCTTTCACATTGCTTTGGCATTTTTCCAGTCCCAGCAAAATGAGCATGAGCAATATTTAGACCGAGAAAGTAGTTTAGCACAAAGATGCATGCAGACTGAAAAACAAAGGTGAACCAAACATTTTGTGTCTCAAGAAAGGTTCAGGTCAGCACAGGTTAGGTGATCACTTATCCTGTATTTTAAGGGATCTCTCTTATCTGGCACCTAAGGGACTGGCTTCCAGTAATAGGGAGCTATTAAGAGGTATTTGATCTCTGTTTAAACCCACTGTCCTGAGATAGGAGATCCCTGAGGAGTGTAAGAGAGATAGGTTTGCATGCTGACATTTGCATCAGGTAAATGAACCACATTTGTCTGGGCCACAGTGGAGCTATCAGAATTACTCTTGCTTTGTCCTTGCATATTTTGTGCAGAGTTTCAGGTACCAGCAGTATGAGTGGGAATGGATAGAGTAGTTCCATATTCCAGTCTAGCAGGAATGGGTCCCCCATTGATCCTTTCCCTAATTCTGCTCTTGAGCAGAAGTAGTGGCATTTGGCACCTATCTGTAGCAGGTGTTTGACCTCCAATTGTAATAGGTAGTTGTGAGATGGGTCCTTGAAGAGGGATGGGGAGGGGAGTTGGGTAGTAGGTTTGGAGATTAAAGGGTTAGTTATCCTGAGTGGACAATCTCCAAGGCCCATCTGCCTATTGCGATGTTTGCCCAAGTTTGATAGAACAGGTGTAATTGATGGTTGAAAAGGATGGTCTTTGGTAGCATTTCTGGCTCCAGAAACTGGGGGAAATTGAGCAGACCCTCGAACAAAATCTCAAAATGGAGGCTTTGATGGAGCAGCCTAAGATGTTGACAGCTGCTGGTTTGATTGTCTGTGTCACTGGTCTTTGCCTATTTTGTGATGGATCATATCGGCTGTACTGTGACTGATGCTGGTATCTGGAATTATGAAGTTGGTAACTAAACGGCATTCTTCTTGTCGCAGGTGTGTATATCTCAAGGGTATGGAGTGTGGCCTGAGAATCTTTCATTGTATGCCTGACCTTATCCGTTTTCTCTGCAAAAAGCTTTGCCTTATCAAATGGCAGATCTTCGACCATGGATTGAAGTTGCTTACATAACGCTGCGAAGTGAAGCCATGATGATCTGCACATGACTACCATTGTTGCAATTGTCCTGGCCACAGTATCAGCAACATCGAGGGAGGCATATAATGCTGTCCTCACAACTAATTGACCCTCCTTTATGCATGATTGAAATTGCTTTTTTTTATTCTCGGGGATATAATTCAATAAATTCTGTCATCTTTGTGTAGTTGTTGTGATTGTAATTGGACAACAGGGATGCATAATTAGCCACTCTTAATTGTAGGGTAGCAGAGATGTAGACTTTTCTGCCCAGTAAGTCCATTTGCTTATCAATTTTGTCTTGTGGGGTGGACTTAGTGTGGTGGTGTCTAAATCTCTGGTTGGCTGTCTCCACAGCCAGGGAGTTCAGCGGTGGGTGGCGTAAAAAGAAATTCTGTGCCCTTGGATGGTACATAATATTTCTCATCAGCCCTTTTGCAAGTGGGGGGGAATGGTGGCTAGAGTTTGCCAGATATTATTGGCCAGATGTTATTGGCTGGTTCCATGAGAGCATCATGAGAGGGTGGAGAGGAGGATGAGTTATTTTCACATGGTGTAGTCTCCTGCTGTGCACTGTCCTCCAAGGGTTGAGGTTCAACACCCATAGGAATGGATCTTGCCAAAGATCTGTTCTTATCTCACCTGTGAGATGTAGATGGTCTACTATATGTGAAGTAAGTAGACCAGGCATCCAAACCAAGCCACTGCATATGATAAGGGACTGGCAGTCCAAACCATGGGGGTGCCATCCATGGGTGTGTTGGAGGTCTGTGGTGTGGTCGGCATCCGGGCATTCCGTCCTTAGGTGAGGAATGTTGGGGGGAAAATGTTGCATCTTTCCCCTCATAGTCCTCATCACTGGGGAATGATATAGGGAAAATAGGTCAGTCCAGGTTGAAGTGTACTGGGGAGGTATCAGTGCCATATAACAGTGATATAGAGGAGGGATGTTAAAAATTCCTCCTGAGTCATGGTGCTGACATTTCTCGGAGCATTTTCTTGGTGCCAGGGTAATTGATGCAGTTATCGGTACTGGTGCTGAAACTGGATCTATACCGAGGGCAGCTGCTGGCACAGTTGATGGTGCCCATGACCCCGCAGATGTTGTCAGCACCGACAGTGCCATAGCTGTCGACACCAATGGTGCCGGAGCTGTTATCAGTGCCAATGCACTGGTGCCGGTGGATATAGGGGCCATAATATTTGTCAGTGCCTGGGCTTTTGTTGGTGCCGAGCTGCTGGCGGTTTTCACCCTTTCACGGACTGTTGATCTTGACAGTGCGGGGTCCGAGAAGGAATGGCAAGATTTAGCTCTTGGCGCCATAGCAGAGCTAGGAGGGTCACTTGGTACCTCAGTAGCCATTGTAGCAGAGGAATGTGTAGCCTCTTTGGTACTGGTTATCTTCGCCTTAACGGCTGAGGATCTTCTCTTTTTCCTGTAGTCCGTGCCCGGTGGTGTTGAATGTCTTTTCCTGCTGAAGCTTTCCTGTGACAAGTGTTTACCTTGTCCAGGGTTTGAAGCAGGTCTAAGAGATCTTTCCATAAAAATGAGCTTAAGGAGCAGATCCCTATCACACCTGGCTCTTGTTTTCAGATTTTTGTAGTGGGGACATTTTTGAGAAAGGTGTCCCTCACCGAGACATCTAATGCACGCTGCGTGCCCACCAGACGCTGGTATTGCGTCTCTGCAGAAGGTGCAGCACTTGAAGCCGAGTGAGCCTGGTATGTCGCACCATCCTGAGGAAAGGAAGAACTAGCCTAGTCTAAAGGGAAAGGTAAGTGGATAAGAGAAAAAAGGTATTTTTTTTTTAAATGAACGACCTGGAGTAACTATAACTAGGAAAAAACTGACTACAATTTCTAAGTGAAGTAAAATTTAGAGATTCTCTATTGAGCTCTAAGGAACTGCTGGAAGTTCTATCTTGGACCGTGAATGGTTGAGAAGGAACTGAGGGGGTCGGGTTGCGGGTGCTGAAAAGGGTGCCAATGGCACCACAAAACACAAATGGCGCATGCGCAACCCAGCCAAGCACTACTGGTAAAAATCTCCAATCAAGGACACGAGGCCATGCCAAGACCTAGAGTGCAGCACCAACAGAAACACTACTCAAAGAAGAATCTGCCCTCTCACTTGATATACAGTGGTGTTTCAGACAAAGTAGTCCTAATAAGTGAATTCACATGGCATATCCCTGGTCTCAAATCACCCTGAATAACTGCAGTGACTCCACTTATAGTTCCATGCCTAGAGGCACAGAACCCCAATCTCAGATGATCTAACTTCTCTTTAGCCCAGATTCTCTTGAACTCTGATGATCACAGTGCATCTCTTCACCTCTAAACTTCTCCCATCCTCCCCATATCCTCCAGACACACATGGTCATCATTAACGGAACACTGAGAAAGCAATGAATTTGCAACAGCCTCCACTACCCCCAGCGGCAACTTCAAAGGATGCTGCTGTATGGGGTTTAATGGTTCCAGAAATATTGCTGCAGTATTTCAAGTGTGTGTGTGTGCATGTGTGTGAGATCTGATGTGTCACAGCTCTGCAGCTGCTTCTTATTAGCTCAAGCACTCAGCTTCCTGGGATGGTGATTTTTCTTTTGAGACCAACTTTTTTCTTTTTGTACCAGCTGCTTCAACATGTAGCTGAGAAGTGCTGCAGACATACTGAACGGGGCTGATGGATCCTAGGGGGCAAAATGCTGTAGCACAGCTCCATCATTTTCTGTACTGTTCCTACAGACATCTCCCAAGTTGATGACATGGGGATGGCATGGCTAAAAGCTGGGAAAATGCTACTGGATTCAGCCCTATCAAAGTATTTTGGTAGGTCCCATCCCAATAGGGATGGCACAAATGCCAATGCAACTGTCAAAAGGTATTAACATGAGCTAGGCAGATTAATTTAGCTAAAACAAGAAGTGACATGAATCTTCACCCAGTACCTCAACTGACTACAAAACAAGTTGGATAATATTAATGCACAGCTAAATGGGGGCACCAACATAGAGACGAGACCAAGAAGGCAATTAGGCAGAGGCAAGAAGCATTGGTGAGTCTCAGGACATCTACTGGCTTTATGGGCTACAAGTAAATCTATGCATACAGACACACAAATACAGACCGATACTTATATATTCACTCAGGGCCAGATCCTCAGCTTGCATAAATCAGTGCCACCCATTGACAACAACAAAATACCATTATACCAGCTGAGCCCCTCAGTATACAGAATACAGTACAAGCGACATTGTGGCTGTAAATCTTGTTGGATGGTGCAAATTCATCTAGTTTCTATGAATCTCTTTTTGCTTCAGTGCCAAGTGAGACAGGTGAGCTTGTACTGAATATAGAGAATGCTGAGGAAGTTTCCCTGACAACTGTAGCCACACAGATGAAAGATCTTAGAACATCCAATGGATATGCCTAGGTTTTTTTAAGTCATCCATATATCAAGAAGCAATTGTGCTAGCAGACACATCTTTACTGAAAGAAATAATCACAAAGCTGTGGTTATATCTCCTTCTGCCTTAGGCCTGGTCTACACTGCCATTGGGCGTCAACAGGAGATATGCAAGCTATGCAGTGTAGCTTGCGTATCGCCCGCCCACTTACTAACTTTCACTTACTGCAGCGTCTCCACCGCGCTGCACTGACGGGAAATGCCCTCCGGTCGACATAGCCTTATGCTTATTGTGGGGGTAGATTTATGGCATTGACCAGAGAGCACTTCCGTGATCGATTGAGCGGGTCTCCACTGTAGATCCCATGGAATTGATCCTGCAGTGTCAGCACAGCCCCAGCAGTGTAGTCGTGCCCTTAGACTCGGGTGGTTCACCAGCCATGCGAGAGAACATAAGAAACAGACGAACATGCTTGCTGATAGAATACATAAATAAATAAATAAGATCCAGCATGACTCTTCACATCAGACTTGAACCAAGCCTCAGCAGAACACTGGGGGCTGGGGTAGGGGATTTACTTTAAACTCTCCACATGACCCCACACATTCAGGTGCCAGATGGGACTCAAATGCTAAAATATTGGGAAAATGTTGTCCTCATCATATTTCTGAATTAACCAAGGACAGGAAATATCTATAGAGAGGAATATTCCAAGCTCTAGAGTGGTGCCCCACATTCAAACTTTTGGTTGCTTAACCAAACTAAATTTCCTAAATGTTCAGTCTTTGCCCATCACTGGTTAGTTCCAGCTCGCTTAGGATGGCTCTGATCCAGCTAGACGCCTAAAGAAGGAGCATACCTTCTGACATGGCAATGCCAACAGCTGTTTTTACAGATACCCTCCAAATTTACTCTCTCCTCTCTTTGGCCTTTGAATATAATTACTCAACTAACGTTAGTATCCTTCTGGGCACCATTTTTGCATCAGCTGATTTTGTCCTAGGAGTTACTACAAGGAGTATGGGATTGAATTAATTAAACGAGAAAGGTAGGCTGAATATGTTTCCTGATGGATAAATATATCTTAACCTATGGAATGGTCTCTCAACAGAAGGTTGGATTTCTCTGATCCTCTGATTACTGTATGTATATATCATTTGCATTTGAATTTGCTTTTATCCAACCCCTTATGCCGAAACATGTAGGCAAGTAATTCAGAAGCTGTTATGTTTATGTAACTGTAAACCTAGGTTTATAGCAGTTTAATTAGTAATATTAATAATGTCACCTAAGTTTAATGATACCAATTATAACACAGTAAATACTGCTTACTAGATTACAAGTAGCAATAATAAAATATGAACTTTCATGCTCGGTCAAACTTTCAAAACATATTATTTAAAAAAGTGATAAGGCTGTTTAACTTTCACATTATGGTGGCTCTTTTAATCTCAAAATGGGATAATTAAAAATAAATATTTGCAAGTGAGAGACACTTTCCTATATGATGCATCATCTACTCTCCCTGGCTTTACTTCTACAAATTGAGATATTAGATTGAGTTGTCCATTCTAGCCAGGTGGAAAATGTCTGTGATGTCACTGACTGGTGATTATGAGCTGTTAGCATTTACAGAAGAAGAGGAGGAGGAAGAGAAAGAGGTAGTCACACTGTAAGAGAGAAAGACCATGCTGGTTACAAACTGTTTGGCTCCTCTGAGGAATGACAGATTCATAGGAATTAGAAACAGGAAAGACATACAGTATTTGATTAGATAGGATAGGACTTTCATAAGTGCTCTGCATTAGCCTAACTGTTTCCACTGAAGCTGATAGATGGAAACAGAGTTAGGCCAATGCTGAGTGCTATTGTAAATCCCACCACTAGTCCATCCCCTTCTGCTTGTGCAGTATCATTGTATACCATGCCCTAGATCATGAGGATAGACAGCCCCACCCAGATTGACTGAGGCTAGGGTAGTTTTGGTCCACCTCTGTTTCCTGCTTCTCATTGAGTCTATCGTCATGAACATAGACTATCTCTGATTTTCTTCAGAACAATCTCCTTTTCTTTAGCTCTGGTAAAAGGTCCCAAATTGACATCTACAGAGCCTGAAGCACTTTTTTATTCCACAGAATAATACAGGTATGATATGGACATGGATGAAGCATGTTTCCACCATGTTGCTTGGCCAATTAAACCCTAAGTAAGAAAGGCCTCTTCTGTGGGCAAAAGGGCACTTCAGACTCCAGTGTCAATTCAATCTCTGAACTCTTCTCAGGAATCTGGAACAGCCTCCTCCACATCACTTCATTACTTCCCTCTGCCTCAGTTCTTCAGAGGCTTCCACACTATTGTGGGTATAACACTGGACAACACACATTTTGCTTCCTGAATACCATTGGGTGTATCTTATGGATTTTGGGCTGCTGCTTATGAAAATCACCATGAAATTTCCCTATCACACACCGGTTTTTTGAAATCGCCTATATTTGTTATTTCAATTCATAATCTAAGTCTATCAAAATGTTTCCCACAATGTAAGCTGAAAAGTTTTCTATCTTGTGTCCAAGCAGGCCTGGGCATGCAGTGACACTGCACCCAGTGCAGGCCACACAACATGCAGTGGGAATGCTAAGGCTTAGGCAAGGCAGATGCTGGCAGGACAAGTTTTAGAAAGGCTATAAAAGAATTTCGCACACACGGTTCTACGCATTGCATTCATATCAGTTTGCATTCATGTTGATACGCATGCTCTACGCGCTTAACATATTGTGTGTACTCACAATAATAAAGCAATTGTATTTTCAGGAGGATTCATGATAGCAAAATGTCTTGCCAATGTCGCAACAGCCGCAATACGTTCTGTTACATTTGTGGCGAAAATACGCTTAAACCTCAAAGACGGAGCATGACTGCACGTATTAAGAAAACGTATGAGCTCTACTTTGGCTGTAAAATTGGTGATCAGGACAAAGCCTGGGTTCCTCACATTTGTTGCGCAATATGCACTCTCGATCTTAGAGCTTGGCTGAGAGGTACTCAGAAGTCAATGCCATTCGCTCTCCCGAAGATATGGAAAGAGCAGAAGGATCATGTGACAGACTGTTACTTCTGTCTGACCAATGTGTCTGGGTTCTCTGCTAAAAACAAAAAATCCACTGAATACCCCAATCTCCTTTCAGCCATGAGACCTTTGCAGCATTACAACAGTCTTCCAGTACCAAAGCCACCAGAGACATGGAGCCTAGAGGAGGTAAAAGAAGATGCCATGATGCACGAGCCAGGAATGGAAAATGACACTGATCCAGATTTTGAACCATTTACATATAGTGAGCCTCATCTGATAACTCAATGTGAGGTAAATGACCTGGTCAGGGACTTGGGTTTGTCAAAAGCAAAGCAGAATTACTGGGTTCAAGACTGCAAGGATAGGGTCTGCTGTCACCAGGCACAAACATTTCTGTCTTTTGCAGCCACCAAAAAGATTTGACACAATTCTTTGGTCAGGCTGATAATCTGTGTTTCTGCACTGACATTGATGGGCTGTTCACTGCTTAGGGTTGCCAGCAAGACCAACAACAATGGTGTCCCTTTATTGATTTGTCAGTGTTAAGCCTGAGAGCTGTGTTGTTACACAATGGCAATGTCCACCCTTCAATACCAATCGGCTACACAGTACACATGAAAGAAACCTACGGAAATATGGCAGTTTTGTTGAAACGCATACAGTACAACAACTACAACTGAAACATCTGTGGTGATCTGAAAGTAGTCGCACTGCTACAAGGAATGCAGCTCAGATACACCATAGAATGATAGAATATTAGAGTTGGAAGGGACCTCAGGAGGTCATCTAGTCCAACCCCCTGCTCAAAGTAAGACTATCCTCAGCTAAATCATCCCGGCGAGGGTTTTGTGAAGCCTCAGCTTAAAAACCTCTAAAGATGGAGATGCCACCACCTCCCTAGGTAACCATTCCAATGCTTCACCACCCTCCTAGTGAAAAACTTTTTCCTAATGTCGAAACTAGACCTCCCCAACTGCCATTTGAGACCATTGCTCCTTGTTCTGTCATCTGCTGCCACTGAAAACAGCCTAGCTCCATCCTCCCTGGAACCCCCTGTCAGGTAGTTAAAGGCTGCTATCAAATCCCTCCTCATTCTTCTCTTCTGCAGACTAAACAGGCCTAGTTCTTTCAGCCTAGTTCTTCAGCCTCTCCTCATAAGTCTTGTGCTCCAGCCCCCTAATCATTTTTGTTGCTCTCCGCTGGACTCTCTCCAACTTGTCCACGTCCTCTTTGTAGTGGGGGGCCCAAAACTGGACACAATACTCCAAATGCAGCCTCACCAATGCCGAATAGAGGGAAATAATCACTTCCCGCGATCTGCTGGCAATACTCTTACTAATGCAGCCCAATATGCCATTAGCCTTCTTGGCAACCAGGGCACACTGCTGACTCATATCCAGCTTCTTATCCACTGTAACCCCCAGATCCTTCTCTGCAGAACTGCTGCCTAGCTCGTCGGTCCCCAGTCTGAAGCTGTGCATGGGATTCTTCCGTCCTAAGTGCAGGACTCTGCACTTGTCCTTGTTGAACCTCATCAGATTTCTTTTGGCTCAATCCTCCAATTTGTTTAGGTCCTTCTGTATCCTATCCCTCCCTTCCAGGGTATCTACCACTCTCCCTAGCTTAGTGTCATCTGCAAACTTGCTGAGGGTGCAATCTACCCCATCCTCCAGATCCTTAATGAAGATGTTGAACAAAACCAGCCCCAGGACCGACCCCTGGCGCACTCTACTTGTGACCGGCTGCCAGCTAGACATGGAGCCATTGATCACTACTCATTGAGCCCTTTGCTCTAGCCAGTTCTCTATCGATTTTATAGTCCATTCATCCAACCCATACTTTTTTAACTTGCTAATAAGAATACTGTGGGAGACCATATCAAAAGCTTTGCTAAAGTCAAGGTATATAATGTCCACTGCTTTCCCCTCATCCACAGAACCAGACACCTCTTCATAGAAAGCAATCAGGTTGGTCAGGCATGACTTGCCCTTGGTGAATCCATGGTGACTGCTCCTGATCACCTTCCTCTCTTTTAAGTGCCTTAAAATGGATTCCTTGAGGACCTGCTCCATGATTTTTCCAGGGATTGAGGTGAGGCTGACTGACCTGTAGTTCCCTGGATCCTCTTTCTTCCCTTTCTTGAAGATGGGCACTATATTTGCTTTTTTACAGTCATCAAGGACCTCCCCCAGTTGCCACAAGCTTTCAAACATAATAGCCAATGGCTTTGAAATCACATGAGCTAACTCCCTCAGCACCCTCGGGTGCATTGCATCTGGCCCCATGGACTTGTGTATGTCCAATCTTTCTAAATAGTCCTGGACCTGTTACTTCAGCACTGAGGGATGTTCACCTCTTCCCCATTCTGTGCCACCCAGTGCAGTAGTCTGGGAGCTGACCTTGTCTGTGAAGACAGAGGCAAAAAAGGCATTGAGTACCTCAGCTTTCTCCACATCCTCTGTCACTAGGTTGCCTCCCCCATTCTGTAAGGGGCCCACACTTTTCTTAATCTTCCTCTTGTTGCTAACATACCTGTAGAAACCCTTCTTGTTCCCCTTCACATCCCTTGCTAGCTGCAACTCCAATTGCTCTTTGGCCTTCCTGATTTCATTCCTGCATGTTTCATTTGCGAATGGGACAGCTGTGCTAAAGAGTCTCATTACATTAAAAAGGATTGGCCACTTTGTAAGCAGTTGGTTCCAGGGCAGAAAAGTGTGGAACATAAACCACTTATAGACCCGACAAAGATGTTTTTGCCTCCACTTCACATAAAACTCGGACTGATGAAAAATTTTGTGAAAGCGATGAACAAGGAAGGTGAAGAATTTCGATATTTGTGTCAGATGTTTCCCAGAATAACTGATGCCAAGATTAAGAAAGGCATTTTTGTTGGTCCACAAATCAAACAGGTCATCAATGACAGGCAGTTCGAAGAACTTCTAGTAGGGCTGGAGAAAATCACATGGAAGGCATTCAAGGATGTTGAAAATTTTTTTGGCAACTACAGAGCACCAAACTACATGCAGCTGGTTGACAACATGCTTCAAGCATACAAAACCATGAAGTGCAACATATCACTAAAGATTCATTTTTCTGCATTCGAATTTAGACTTCTTCCCTGCACATCCTGGTGCAGTCAGTGAAGAGCATGGTGAAAGGTTTCACCAGGACATTGCGATCATGGAAAAACTGGAATCCATCAATGCTGGCTAATTATTGTTGGACACTTAAACGAGAAGCCTCACAGACTGAGTACAAATGAAAATCATCAACAAAACATTTTTAGTTCAGTTGAACTATTGCAAAGCGTCAGCACTGTTATGCAATTAAAAGCATTGCATTAAATAAAAGTCAATTTCTTGTTTCTCCAAATTCCTACGTGATACACAGTAGTCTGAAATTATATTTGTGTTCAGCTTTAAGTGGTCTAGCATAATCAAAAAAAAATTTCTTTGGAAGCAACACTTTCAAAAAAATGTGTTGTCCAGTATAACAGTCTCATTTCCCAAGGCCATAGTGAATTGCTGTCACTCCTGTGGAACCAAAGTGATGGCTACAGAGCAAGGCACTATGAAGCACAAAATCATGTGACATCTAAATGAAGAGGGAAACACACATGCGATCCTACAGGCTTCACATCCACTTGTCCTGCAAGAACAGGGTGTGATACTAGCAAACCAGGTCATGTCAGAGTGTATTCAGATCAATTCACTTGTGTTTTAGTATAGATCAAAATGAGGGTAAATGTAAGAGTTTATCCAGATGTTTAAACTTCATGAAAACTAGCGGAATATTACTTGTATTGCTTTCACTTATTTGATCCTGTTATAATGTAATAGTTAACATTTACATTGTGTACACCCCTGTAACTAAATAACCCATCAAAGAAATCTTGTGAAATGCTAATGAAGGACTTAAAGATTTTAACAGAAAATGCTAATTTCAAAGCAAGTGGCCATTATGTATGATAGTCAGAGGTCAAAAGACTAAGTGCATTCCTCACTCACCGTCATCTGTCCATGTGGGCAGACACACTATTAGCTTGTTTTCTGTCAGAAGAAGATATAAGAATGGATTCAAAGAAAGATTCTTCATCTCTGAATTGTTACAAGGAAGTGTACTGGATCCAAAGCAGAGATCCGCAGAGACAATCTGGGTACCCTGAAAGACCTTTAGGAGACTGGCAGGTTTTTACACACAGCCACCATTTGGAATTATGAACTGTGACTCACTGATTATTATATGTTACCTGCTTTAATTTCTCGATATATCAGTTTTCCTTTTCTTAGCTAAAAAAACGATAGTTAGTTTATTATATAACTGGCTGCCAGCATTGTCTTTGGTGTAAGATCTGGCGTACCAATTGATCTTGGATAAATGGCTGGTCCCTTCGGACTTGAAGCAATCTGATGTGGTATGATTTTTGGTTTAAGTGACCATTTTATCATAAAGTTCAGTTTCTGTCTGAATGGCGAGATAGTCAGTCTCCTTAGACTCTCCAGTCTAACTCCATGGTAAAATTGGTACAGTGATCTAGGAGTTCACATTTGTCACTGGGTTAGTGAAATCTAATAGAACATACCTCCAGTTTAGGGTGTCTGTCCCTGTTTTCTGACAGTCTCTGCTGAGACAGGCACTCACAGTTGTGAGCCACTCCAGACAGTGTGACAAAGGGTATCATTTTAATAGGAATTCAATGGCATTGCTCCTGCATGGGAAGGAACTAGTTTAGGGCGGGGTTTTCAACCAGGGGTATGCATACTTCTGTGGGTATGGAGAGGTCTTCCAGGGGGTACCTCAACTCATCTAGATATTTGCCTAGTTTTATAACAGGCTACATAAAAAGCAATACCAAAGAAAGTACAAAGTAAAATTTCATCTAGACAATTACTTGTTTATATTGCTCTATATACTATACACTGAAAGGTAAGTACAATATTTATAGTCTAATTTATTTATTTTTATAATTATATGGTAAAAATGAGAAAGTGAGCAATTTTTCTGTAATAGTGTGCTGTGACACTTGGAAATTTTATGTCTGATTTTGTAAGCAAGTAGCTTAAGTGAGGTGAAACCTGGGGGCACACAAGACAAATCAGACTTCTGAAAGGGGTACCGTAGTCTGGAAAGGTTGAGAGAACTGGTCTAGGATAAATGGAATTTTAAGGTTTCAGGAGTGTATTGCCAATGTATCTCTTAGAACATATTCACCCGGGAGGCCAACAGCTCAAGGGTCTGATCATAAACTACCCAGTCTCTAACCTCTAGTTCAATATTTAAATTCCACTCGACTGGTAGTGCCCAAAAGGCAATACAATCTGATGGCTGCTCAGTGGCCAATATGAAATGAGTGGTGAATCTCGGCTCAATTCTTAGAGGGTAGGTACCTAAATCATAAAAACCACCATCCTGACCAGTGGCCTGTTGGCAGTGGCAGCAGACATGTCAAGGAACTATCTTTCCAACACCTCTTTTACACATCAGCCTTCTGTTTATTTTTCTCTGCATTTCTGGGTATTCTGATCTTGTCAATGCAAAGGTGCATGTGGAGTGAGGAGTACGAGGGTAGGAATGGATAGGGAGAGAATGTGTCTCTATCCACAGCTTCACAGCATAATTTATCAGAAGGGGCAACTTATAATAAATAACCCAAAGCTCCTGGGAACAGTGACCTAATCAAGATGTATAATTGCATGTCTTATCTAAATGAAAGCATCATTTCAGAAATGGTAATGTGCATCACCGTGGATTCAATTGCTATAGAGTTCAGCACTGAAGGGTAATTATAATGTTTAACAAATATATTCCCTTTGGGGGCTTGGAGTTAAAGATATCATGCCCCTTCTTCTCTCTGCATGCCTCCTACCAAATTACCATACATTCCAAAATAGATCCCTGCTCTCAGGCTTCTCATGGACCTCCCAAGGTTGAATTCTATTGCCCTTTACACCCCGGAGTATTGCTCTCTGAATTGGTCTTCAGGAAGCCAAGAGGTGTTGATCACACACAGAGCTCACAAATACATGAGAAATCAACTAAGCCAGACAGTATAAATTAGAGATGGAAAAGATCATTAGGTCATCAAGACCATCTCCTTGCTACAGTAGCATGGTTCCTTACAGTATGTGCGATAGTGTTTTCCCCAGTCTAATTTTAGAAAAACCAAAAAATCACATTCCTTAGATTAATGGATTGCACTGTCTGTGAGATTTTATATAATTCTTAAAATTCCCCCGTCTTAATTTCATCCCATCCCTCCTCCTAGTTATATCCACTGGAAAAATTCTGATTCTTCCTTGTTGTGTATGCCCTTCAAATATGAATACTTGATACATTATGCACATAGTGTTATGATGTAAATTGCATGCCTTGTGACACCTCTATACTGCCCATAGCACAAACACTTCCATCACAACTGGCCCTCTGGTGGAACATCACAGCAGAGATGACAAGGATCCTATTTCCATGAAGAATGAATTTTCCCGGAAGTCTCCATGCTGCTTCAATCCTTGGCCTTACCAACAAGGGGGCCAGATAGTGGCTACCGTGGTGATGTTGTGGACATTTGTCCACTAGGACTGGACTGAGACCATAAGACTAGAGAACATAAGAACACAGGACTGGAAGGGACCTTCTGGGTCACTGAGTCCAGTCCCCTGCTATTGCAGGCAAACCTGTTATATAATCCCATTCACAAATGTATCAAGCTCTATCTTAAAACTAGTTAGGTTTCTTGCCCCCAAACTAATCCCATGGGGGAGGTTATTCCACAACCTTACTCCTCTAATGTCAAGAAACCTAATTTCCATCTTAAATTTATTCATGGACACTTTATGCCCATTTGTTCTTGTGGCATCATTGTTCTTTACCTTAAATAGTTCTCCTCCGTCCATGATGTTTACTCTCCTGCCCCCTTACATATTTATAGAGAGCAATCATAACCCCTCCCAGCCTTCATTTTGCTAAACTAAACAAGCCAAGATCTTATTCTCCTCTTACAAGATCAGTTGTCTGTTCCCTTGATCAACCTCGTAGCCCTTCTCTGCACCTGTTCCAGTTTGAATTCCACGCACACAGCTATAAGTAACTGGGCCACTCGACAGCAGCAAATTTCTGGTCACTAAAGGTGAGATTGGAAATGTGAAAGGCACTGTATCATAGTGACAATACTTTGAGCCATCCAGACTCTGAACCTATATCCTAGTTTCCCTAGTTCATCCCAGTTAGACAGGAGAACATGCCCCATTTCTCCACTGGCATTCCCTCATAAAAGATCTTGCAAACACTCTGCCCCAGTCACCCACAGCTCACACCAGTACTTGGGTGTCAAAAACTACAACAAATCACTGTAGCTCATGATACTTTGGCTGGGCCATGGAATCACCATGATGGGAATAGAGATCAACTCAGATCACTGCTGTAGGTAGCTTACATGCTTTCAGGGAGAATTATTTATTTATTTATTGCTAAGAATGATGGATGAATTCAGCAGGGAAGACAATCTAGTTTAAAGGCAGACCTGTCAGCTGCAAAATAGCTGATCCTGCTTTGAGTTATTTGCTAGGAAAACAAAATTGAGCCAGCCCTGTATGCCGAGAATCTTTTAAAATCAACATTAATAGAAAAAAAGGGGGGTGTAGGAGAAGAGAGATAGAAAGGGAAATTCAGTTAAATGAAACACTTCTGTGCTGTCTCCAACATCCTGATTAACGCCATGGTAAAGAAGCCTGAACACAATTTTGTTTGCTGCAGTCTTCCTAACACATTCTATTATATCAAGTTTTATTTTGTCCTCTTTTGATCTGTGAAAGTAAAGCAGCAAGGGGGTGGGATGGAGACAAGAGAAATTGACATGAATCTTGTTTTCTTCCTTTGTTTTCTCCCACGTCAATAACTCAATTGGATCAGAAGTGAAGCTCAAGCAGAAATGAACCTCATGTGGTTGTCAAATGAAAAACAGAAGGTGTATTGGAAAAGCGATATTGCCAATAAAGTTAAATTACTGGACAGACATCCTTCCCCTCCCCAACATTAGAGTCAGAATGTTTTCAAGATTGGTTTACATTTTATCTCCTTGTAATAACGAGAGGATGTAACCTACTGCACATTTAAGGAGCCCTGTAGCTCCACCTATTGGAGAGGAACCCAGAGCGGATATAGGATGGTATAGGAGGCTGCATGGTCTCTAGGAGATAGGGCATAATACTGGTAGTCAGGGCACCTGAGTTATATTCCCAGCTCTGCCACTGACAGACTGTATGATGTTGGTCAAGTCACTTCAGCTCTCTGCACCTGTTCCCCTATCTGCAATGATACTTGTCCTTCTGTGTTAAGTCAACATACGATATTTCAGACATGCACAGCATTGGCCTAACTTCCACCGAAGTCAATGACAAAACTCCCACTCATTTCAATGAAAGCAGAGTTAGGCCAGCATTGACAGCTTTCGAAAATCCTGCCCTTTGTTCTCATCAGACTCAAGATGGCTGGCAGGCTGAGAGACCTCTGCACTAAGCTTGTTTGGAGAAAGCTTGGACATCTGTATGAACTCTAAATGCTCTGTGGGGGAAGGAGGCCTGTAAGTGCTTGGTTAGACTGGTTATCTTGTGGACAGGAATAGTATACGGGTGGGGCAGAAACTGATGAATGGAGGGGGAGTGCAGGGAATCCTGATCTTGCCTTATGGAGTCACTGCTGCAAGCTTTCTCTCTCTGAAAGCAGGAGAAAGGCATCAGGGGGAAAGCCCATAGCTAACCACCTTATTATCATAAGGAGAAGCCCATATAGCAAAAGATCCATTCATTTTCCATCCAGACACCATCCCTTTTTAACCAAGTGCCCTTGTGAGGGTGGAGTAGGTGGACAGAAAACACAAGGCTCATTGCAGAGGACTGTGCCTAGCACTTAACGTTACTTGCCCACACATATATCCTCCACACACACACAGACTAGATCACAACCACATTAGGTTCTCTGCAGCATCAAGGTCTAAACAGGGAATTCACAAGCCAACTACACATCTGTAATTGCATGATCCAAGGTCTCACACAGTGTCTAGACACCTTGGAGGACTTGAGCATCCTTTTCTTTTCCTTTTCTAGTGAGCCATAGCATAGATTAGCTTGACCAAAGGCTGCCCCACCAGCACTCATGCAGGCCTACAGTTGGCAATTGGTGATATTACGCATGCAGTACAGCTGGGGCCCATGAACTTACCAGACTGGGAATCAGAAGCACCAGAGTGAAAAAAATGGCTTATTAAGCAGTGATTTTTCACTTATGGACTGTGTTCCATTCAGATGCTGCCTGGGCAATGAGTCTGTGTGCGGGTTGCGGGGGTAAGGGAGGATGGCAGCAGGAGGAATTCATTAGCATTTTGGTTGTTACATATTTATGTTCAGAAACAAACATGTGGAGCAAACAGAGGACACATCGGGGAGCGCTACTGTGCAAAAAACTCTCCGACATTCACAGCTGTTCAGACTTGCTGGCAGCGTACAAAAGGCCCCCAGCTGATCAGAACATACCAGGCCAAGCAATCAGAAGAAAGGAAAAACTCTTCAGATTCTATAACCTTTCCTTGGGTCAATACCAGTCCGAAGCCACTAAACAGGTTCATTTGACAGCTGTCGGGGAAGGGGTGCAGTTTGCACTGACAATGCTTCCTACTGGACAGGTTCACGTGAAAAACAGCAGACATGAACTCCACGACAGGGCTATTCCTGAGAGAAACGCAGAGGCAGCCAGAGAGCTAAAGCTTTATACTGAGAGTTGCTCCATAGGGCTGATTCAGGCCTGACTGCAAGAGAAGTGTGCTTATAAAGGCACCAGGCTCCCTAAAGGGCCTTATCTTCCTCGTGTGTTCCTTTTTCATATTGAGCGTTACTTTTTGAGTCTTTGGCTAGCTGTTCTTCAAATTCTCTCTCGGCTTTCCTAATTAAATTTTTATACTTCACTTGCCAGCGTTTTTGCTCCTTTCTATTTTCCTCAGTAGGATTTCACTTCCACTTTTTAAAGGATGCCTTTTTGCCTCTAACTCATTCTTTTACTTTGTCCAAGTAACTTTGTTCAAACAGAGGCAGGAATAGAAATCAGGCTTCATTACACCAGCCCTGTACCCTGTACCTTGGACCATGCTATACTTCCAGTCAAAGCCTTCCTATCTCAGTATTACGATGCTTGTACATCTGTCTTTATGGGCAACACATGCTTCCATCTGACAGGGTTTGTTTTTCCATGTATTCTTTCAGTAAGTTCATTTAAAAGGAAAACTACACAACCCTTTGAATAACAAAGACCAGAGGAGTATATGTGTGTGTCCTTAGATGCATATAGTGGATGCTGTTCAAGGAGGCTTGAGGTTTGGGGTCCAAATTTTTACAGAAGCTCTAAGATAAGAGGGGAAACATTGTCACTGGGTTGGCTGTATTTTTGTTTTTTGGCTACTGCTACTCCTTTCAACTCTCATCATCCTTCAGGCAAAATTAGTAGCGCAGGCTGCATTAAACTGTTCAATAAGCCACCACTTTGATTACAATTACCTCTAAATCACTAATGTGCAAGAAGCAAATTAAATACCTTGCTTATTCAGTAAATAGGCATTTCCTGGAGAAAACAATCCACGACTCCTCAAGATGGATGAAAGAAAGCTCCCCCAACTTAAAGGAAGGCAAAAAGCAAGTGAAACAAGCACTGTTGGCTGTCTTCTGTCCCTGAGCCGTCATCCCAATAGGATATCCCAGAGAATGAGGGACACAACGTGTGGTGGGAGAACAATAACAGAAAATGCAGAAATGGCAAAGGTGCTAAATGACTTGTTTCTGTTTTCACCAAGAAGGTTGGTGGCAACTGGACATCTGACATAGTGAATGCCAGCGAAAACGAGGCAGGATCAGAAGCTAAAATAGGGAAAGGACAAGTTAAAAATTATTTAGACAAGTTAGAGGTCACCAGGGCCTGATGAAATGCATCTTAGAATACTCAAGGCGCTGACTAAGGAGATATCTGAGCCATTAGCGATTATCTTTGAAAAGTCTTGGAAGACAGGAAAGATTCCAAAAGACTGGAAAAGGGCAAATATAGTGCCCATACAAAAAGGAAAATAAGGACAACCTGGGAATTACAGACCAGTCAGCTTAATTTCTGTACCCAGAAAGATAATGGAGCAAATAATTAAGCAATCAATTTGCAAACATCTAGAAGATAATAAGGTAATAAGTAACAATCAGCATGGATTTGTCAAGAACAAATCATGTCAAACCAACCTGATAGTTTTCTAACAGGATAATAAGCCTTATGGATGGGGGAGGCAGTAGATGTGGTATATCTTGACTTTAATAAGGCTTTTGATACTCTCCTGCATGACCTTCTCTTGAACAAACCAGGGAAATACAATCTAAATGGAGCTACTATAAGGTAGGTGCAAAACTGGTTGGAAAATCATTCTGAGAGAGTAGTTATCAATGGTTCACAGTCATGCTGGAAGGGCATAATGAGTGGGGTTCGACAGGGATCAGCTCTGGGTCTGGTTCTGTTCAATATTTTCATTAATGATTTAGATAATGGCATAGAGAGTACACTTATTAAGTTTGTGGATGATACTAAGATGGGAGGGGTTGCAAGTGCTTTGGAGGTAGGATTATAATTCAGAATGATCTGGATAAACTGGAGAACTGGTCTGAGGTAAATAGGATGAAATTCAATAAGGACAAATACAAAGTACTCCACTTAGGAAGGAACAATCAGTTGCACATGTACAAAATGGGAAATGACTGCCTAGGAAGGAGTACTGTGGAAAGGGACCTGGGGTCATAATGGACCACAAGCAAACTACGAGTCAACAGTATAATGCTGTTGTAAAAAAAGCAAACATGATTCTGAGATGTATTAGCAGGAGTGTTGTAAATAAGACATGAATAGTAATTCTTCCACTCTACTCCACGTTGATTAGGCTTCAGCTGGAGTATTATGTCCAGTTCTGGTCTCCACATTTCAGGAAAGATGTGGAAAAATTGGAGAAAGTCCAGAGAAGAGCAACAAAAATGATTAAAGGTCTAGAAATCACGACCTATGAGGCAAGACTGAAAGAACTGGTTTTGTTTAGCTTGGAGAAGGGAAGACTAAGAGGAGACATGATAACAGATTTCAAGTAAATAAAAGGTTGTTACAAGGAGAAGGGAGAAAAACTGTTCTTCTTAACCTCTGAGGACAGGACAAGAATGAATTGTCTTAAACTGCAGCAAGAGAGGTTTAGGTTGGACATTTGGAAAAACTTCCTCACTGTCAGGGTGGTTAATCACTGGAATAAATTGCTTAAGGAGCTTGTGTAATCTCCATCATTGGAGATTTTTAAGAGCAGGCTAGACAAACACCTGTCAGGCATGGTCTAAATATTACTTAGTCCTGCCATGAGTGCAGGGAACTGGTCTAGATGACCTCTCAAGGTCCCTTCCAGCCCTATGATTCTATAAATCTGGTTAATTATTCCATTGACTCCGGTAATGGAGAAATGGAGAGGAGGAGAAGAGAAAGGGTGTACAGGCACAAAATAAATGACTGGTATTGACAAAAAACACTAGCTGCACAAACTGAAGAGCCAATGAACCTTAGCTGCCCTGAAACCATTGCTTTGAGCCTAAAGCTCATGAAGGAAATTGAATTTTTATATAATTTTCCCAAACTGATGAATCTGTTATCTAATTTAACCAATACAGCATCTTGGGAATGTCTTTAAAATAGGTACAGAAGTCCCACAGTAACATGATAAAAAGCTGAGAGATTCTTCACTAGAGGAAACGGAGAGCTTGATGCTTCTTTAGCAAGTCTTGATGCTGGCTTCATCTTCCAGAACATTATCTGAAAATGCAAGGAGAGTTCCCTGTTTCCATTACAAGCTCCTTGATAATATGAATACTCCAGGGGTATAATCACAGAGAGAAGCTGCGGGATAGGGAGAGAGTAACATGACCTGGAAAGCCAATGAGAAGACCTGGAATGCAACTCTTTGGGGGGATGCGAGGAGGGTCCATAAAGACTGGGGCAACCAACTACATGATAAAATGAGTTTTTCAGCTTCTTCTGGCTTCCTGGAGTTATGCAAGATAAGAAAATAAGAGTGGAAGCAAAAATTTCAATCCTAGGCTCCACTGAGTAAGGATCATCTGTAAGAGTCAAGTGGGCATATCCCACATGAGCAATTTTGTGAGAGGAGTGGACATTGATGGACTTTGGTCTCTCTTATAAGTTGCTATAGCATACACTGTGCCAGTGGGTGTATGTGCACCTTTGCCCTATCCGGGCTGGAATGCTGAGCTGTGTGCATGTAAATCTAATGTCTGCAGCCAATGAAGCAGATAAAACCTCATGCTTCTATAGCTAATAGAGAATATCTCCTTCAACTCTGATAGCCTAGCACAATAGGGACCCAGTCTCAATTAGGGTCTTTAGCCATTGCCACAATACAAATAAAAATAAGGTGCATTTGGAGCACATCATGAGCAGAAGATCGTAAGTTCCATATTCCCCCTTCCTTCAAATATGGATCTTCTGCAAAAGATCCTCAATTTCATCTCCCCCAAAAGTGTGAACTCCATGTTGCTATGCTGTGCAGAACAACTGATGACCATAAGGTCTACACACCAAATGTATTTTTAGAATCAGGTAGAGCTTACTTGGGGGAGCCCAGCGAGGAAGAAAATGCAGAATGAGTTCGAACCCCAAACAGAAAGGTCTGATACCTCTGGAAGAAGACTATTTCTCTCTGCATTCTTTCTTCTTTTCTCTTGAAAAGCAGTTCATATTACCCTTCAGATGCTCAAAACTGCACCAGCAACCTTTAATGGCCATTGAGCTAACTCAGAAAGTCTACTGGGCCTTCATTAAAAATAAAAGATTTTAGATGGTTGTGTTATTAATTGCTTTGCCTTTTTAACAGTTGCATTAAATATCTAGGCATCCATATGGAACTGGGGGAGGGGACAAGCACAGTAGCATAAAGGAAACTAGGGAAACGTGAAACTTTCATGTGAGATAAGAAGCGCGTAACACTAGTATAATATCCCCCTGCAGTCAGGCGGCCTCCTGGTTTTAATAAAATCTCATTTTCCTTAAATTTTCCCATGTGGTCAACCTATTATAGGAGTTTAATGTAGGTAAGATAGGATCTAAACTCAGGTGGCCTGGACCCTTTGGAACAGCTGGGGTGGATTGTTGAGCTATGGATTGGGGAATATAAGTAGGGTAATTTTTTTCTTTCCAAGATAAGAAAATAAACTACAGTGTTTAATAACGGATCCAGCCAACCAGCCCAAATCAGAGAGAGACACAACTCCAGCACTGGATCAGCCTTTGGGAGGGTGGAAGGGAAGGGATCAGCACTTGGTTTTCTTTAAAGAAACAAAAATAAAATAATGTTCCACAATGTTGAGACTTGCTATTTTTTTTCAGGGGCATCTGCCTTAGAAAGCCATCATAGCCTTAATCCATGCAGAACTCCTTGAGGTTCCCCTTTGGACAGGGATATTGTATTCCTTAGGAGCACTGATCCTGATGAATTCATTTTTGTCGTCACATACAATTCCGTAAGTGGACTTCACTTACAGTTCTGTGAGTGATCCACTGTCATTTAGCATCAATCCACTGCCTCATCAGAAACAAACATTAGTGGCATGGGTTGAATTTCAGTACTGAAACATTCTCTACAATAACTCCAGTAAAGAGTGGGGGGATTCTTTTTAATTAAAAGTTAGGTACCAAAATGTAAGCTTCAGAACTGCACTGATCAAGTAGCACTTCCATGTCTGCTATAGCATGGAAGGAAATTATTTGCTCTGATTGTAACAATGCAGGCTAGCTAATTCATGGTTTCAATTGCAACCTTGTTTTTGCCTACCTAATTCTTCCACCTATTTCAAGGGCTGCTTGGCAGGAGGAGCTAGGCTGCTGCTTCAGACAGGAAATTACAGGGGGTCAATGGTGTAATGCAGGCAGTTAAATGGTACATAATGAATCTATGATGCCCAGCTGGGCACAAGTTTAACAATCTCCTGCCACAGCTACTGACCCCTAAATATGAGATCTCAGAGCAAGATATAATCAAGATTAGCTGACACAATGCTGAGCATAGCTTGCCCAGTCTGCATTGACCAGTCAGGCATGGTCAGCATAGCGTCAGCTAACCTGACTCCTTACAATCATGCTTCCAGACAACCCTATGGGTGTTACGCTCTAGGTGTTGGGCCGTCCCTGCATCCGTAACTGGAGATTTCTACAGCTGTACTCATCCGAGCCACACGTGCACAGCTCCCATCTTATAGCACCATTGGCACCTCTGTTGCATGCGTGACCAGACCCCCTCTGTTCCTTCTCTACCATAGAGTCCTGTCCTTGAACTTCAAAACAGAGGAGAGAAGGATGAGTAGTGGAGCACCCAAAGTGACACACATCTCAAAGAACCTCAGTTACTGCACAAGGTGAGTAACTTTCTCTTCTTCAGGTGCTCCACTCTAGCCAACTCTAGAGCAGTGCCCCTCATTTGGTGGAAGGGACTTCAGAGTCAGCTGATTGGACAGTTGAAAGTACTGTCCATCCTATTGCGGCATCTCTCCTGGATGCATGTTCAATGGCAAAATGTTTTGTGAAAGTATGTGCAGAGACCCACATAGCTGCCTTACATGTCTGTAATGGGAATGTTGTTGAGGAATGCTACAGAAGAGGACATTGCTCTGGTTAAATGTGTTTTGGTCCCAAGGGGAGCTTGTACATTTTTCTGTTTATAGCATGAATGGATGCATCCTGCTATCCACTTAGATAACCCGAGTAGATATCGTCTTGCCTTTTGTGTGTTCTACCACAGATATGAAGAGCTTATTTCACTTTCTGAAGGGTTTTGTTCTGTCTAAGTAAAAGGCTAGTGCCCATCTGACATCCAGGGTGTGCAGTGTGGCTTTCTGCGCATTATGGTAGTGTTTTGGATAGAAGGTAAATAAGTGAATAGGCTGGTTTATATGGAAGTCTGATATAATTTTTTATAGGACCTTTGGGTGAGGTCTGAGGGTGATCTTATCCTTGTGGAAAATCATGAAAGGTGGATGGGTCATGAGTGCCCCAATTTCTCCTACACGGTGAGCCAATGTGATGGCCACTTTCATAAACATATGTAGACTTGAACATGTTGCTAAGGGTTCAAATGGGGTTTTAGTAATGGTCCTTAGTATTAGTTTTAGATCCCATGGTGTTGTTAACCTGATATACCTTTTGTAGCCTTGTGATGAATCATTTTACTGTTGGATGAGGGAACACCATTTTATCCTTGATTTTGTCATGGAAGACAGTAATGGCTGATTGATGAACCTTTAACGGGTTAATCGACAAACCTGATTTTTTTTTAGTTCTAGGATATATTCCAGTATAGTCAGAATGGATGAGGATGCAGCGAGAATTTGTCTATCTTTGCACCATAAAGTGAATCTATACCATTTCTGCAGGTAAGTTTTCCTTGTTGTCTACTTTCTACTGTTTAGTAGTATGCATTTAACCTGTTCCAAGCATTCTAGCTCTTCTGGGCAGAACCAGTTAGGAATCATGCTGTTAGATGAAGCTTCTGTAGCTCTGGGTGAAAGATCTGGCCATTGTCCTGGGATAGGAGATCATAACGAAGTGGAACAGTGATTGATTTGTATCTCCACATTTGCAGTAGGTTGGAATACCATGTTTGTCTGGGTCATGTGGGTGTTATCATTAACACTATTGTCCTGTCAGCTTGTATTTTATGGATGGTTCTGGGTATCATCGGGATGGGTGGGAATGCGTAAAGGAGGTGTTCATTCCAACTGATGAGAAAGGCATCCCCCATCGATCCTCGTCCCAGTCCTGCCTTTGAACAGAAAAAGGGGCATTTGTGGTTCTGTTTTGTAGCAAGGAGGCTGATAACTGAATGGCCCCATTGTTGAAAAATGTGTTTTAGGACATTGTTGTTCAGCTCTCACTTATGATTTTGGCCAAACTGTCTGCTGAGAGTGTCTGTGGTGATGTTCTGGCATCTGGCTAAGTATGTCGCTGATATGTTGATGTTGTGCTGGATGCACCAGTTCTCGAGTTTCATTGCTTTGGTGCATAGGGAGTGGGATCTAGCACCTTCCTGTCGATTGCTATAAAACATGCATGCAAAGTTATCTGTCATCTTTATTGTCTTGTTTTTTATGAATGGGACAAAACAGTAACACGTGTTGCAAACTGCTCAGAGCTCTAAGAGTTTATGTGCAGACTGGGTTTGGTTTTAGACCACCAACCCTGTATCATGTGGTTGCAGACATGCGCTCCCCACACTAGCAGTGATGCATTGGTGCTATTCATGACTGATGGCGGTTGTTCTGAGAACTGGATTCCCGTCATCATGTTCCTAGATCAGGTCCACCATAGAAAGGGTTCTTTGACTTTGTTTGGCATCGTCAGTTTTCTGTTTAAACTGTGCTTGTGTGGTTTTTAAACAGAAGTTAGCCATTACTGTAGGCAGCGCATATGGTCATGCATGCTAGATCACGAATGTAGTGGCTGCCATATGTCCTAGCAGCTGCAAGACAGTGCATGAAGTTATTGTTGGGCTGTTTCTTACAAAGTAGTACTAGGTCTATTATGTCCTTGAACCTGGGTAAGGGTAATGATGCTCTGGCTATTATTGAGTTCAAGTCTGCTCCTACAAACTCCAGTTGCTGTGTTGGGTTAAAAGTGGACTTTTTGTTGTTTATCTTGAGTTCTAGCTTTCGAAACAGCATATCATTCATTGGGTAGCCTGTCTGGCTAATATTTGGCTGTGTGCCTTTAATAAGCAGTTGTCTAGATATGGGAATATTGTGATCCTTTCTTTGCACAGATGCTCTGCTTCTATGGCAAGCACTTTAGAGAAAACCCGTGGTGCCATAGAAAGGCTGAAGGGCAATATCTTGTGTTGATAATGATTCCCAGTCATTGTAAATCTGAGAAAATGTCTGAGTGCTGGGTGGATAACAATATGGAAATAGGCATCTTGGAGGGTGAGGGCTGAGAACCAGTCCCTTCTTTCCAGTGTAGGTATTATGGTGGACAAAATGACCACCTTGAATTTTTGTCGCTTTATGAACTTATTTAGTGATCACAGATCTGGTATGGGTCTCCATCTGCCACTCTTTTTCTGGATCAAGAAATAATGGGAATAAAAACACTTCCATCTGTGTTGTTGTGGAATGTGTTCTATTGCCCCTATATGTAGGAGATGTTTTACTTCTTTTTGAAGCACTTGCACATGAGATTGGTCCCTGAAAAGCAGCTTGTGGAAATGTTTAAAGTCAGCGGAGGCTGTGGGTGGAGGAGGAATTATTATCTTATCTGGTGAGGATGAGGAGTCATGTCTAGGAGACGTTTCTTGGTCACGGCTTTCCTCCCTCTCCTGCACAGTCTCAGAAGTTGATTCAGACACAGAGCAGAGCCTGTAGATGATTTTGGCCTGCGTGTATAGGGCCTCGGTGGTCTATTATAAGCTCTTGAGTAGTTTGACCACATGTCCCAGTTGTGCCATTGCATAGGGTAAGGCATGGGTGGTCCGAACCACAGTGTACTATAACATGGATTTGTCTTGCTTCCCTTACGAGGTATATATTAGGGCGCCTTGGAAGGTCTGGTAGAGGAAGAATGCTGGTATGAAAATTCAGCTTCCTTTGCCTTGTTGTCCTCTCCACCAGAAAGTGGTATATGGGGGGGGGAGCCTCATCATGTGCAAAATGCACTGGGGAATTCTCCATCTCAGGCACTGGTGACTATGGAGATGATGTTAATGCTGTCTTAGTCTGTTGACAATGGCACTGTTTCTCCTTTCTCTTTTTAGATGGTGCAAATGTCAGTGTCATGTCTCAGGTCGGTGCCATATACATCTTTGGTACAGTTCTTGGTGCCTGGTCAGTGCCAGCATTGTCTTTGGTGCTATAGTTGATGTAGAGACATTTTTCATGGCTGCAATCATCATTGCTGCCGGAGGCGAGGACTGTGCTGTAGTTGGCGCCATGGCCTCTGTTACCACGGAGGTTGTGATGGTTGACCACTGGGCCAGTGATCTTTGATCTGTCTTCTTTGTCGATGCCATGCTGGAGCAATTCAGCTTGTTTTTACCTCTCAACTCCGCACCAGGACATTGCGAGTCCTTTGGTGCCATGGCCCAAGCAGTACCTGAGGACCCAGGTGACTCATAGGTACTCAGTCTTGGGGCCGTTGTTACCCTTATGGGCAAACTCCTCTTCTTTGCTGTCTCCCTCCTAAGTGAGGTTGAGGCTCTTTTCTTTGAAATTATTTTTTCTGATTTTTCTGAAGAGGGGTTCTCTGGCCTGGGTCATAGGAGTATCTCAGACTTTTCCATCAAGATAAGTTTCAATTGTAGATGCCTCTCTCTTATGGTTTTGCCTTTAAGATTCTTGAAATACAATATAAGGTATGTGCCCTTCACCCACAGAGCGGACACATTGAGAGCAGATCCTGGGATGGCATCTCTGCATAACATGCACCTTTTAAAACCTGGTGAACCAGACATGATGTAATTCCTTTGGTTACCAGTAAACTATTCTACTTTATCAAAATGGGAGTAGGAGAGGTGAGAAATGAAATGGAAAACACTTTTATTTTTAATTGGGAAAGATAGGTAGGGTTAACTATTGACAAGACTAAGGTAACTAGTAACTAAACTAAACTATTTCTAAAAGTTATATGTAGTAGGACGAGTTAAGTCAGGACTTGTTGAGGGCTCTATCTCGGACTGTGGATGGTTGAGAAGGAACTGAAGGGGTTGGATTGCACACGCTACAAAGAGACGCCGTGAGATGGGAGCTGCTCACTCATGGCCCGGATGTTTACTGCTGTAAAAATTTCCAATCAAGGATGCAGGGATAAATAGACATCTAGACTGGAACACCTACAGGCGCACCACTCGAAGAACTAGTCATTGGCAGAACCAAGGATAGGACTTGGGAGTCCTGATTCCCAGTTTTTTGCTTTAACTATGCCTTGTATTGCAGTAGCACATAGAGGCTTCCCTTGTGCTGGGCTCAACACAAACACATAGAGACAGAGACCTTAAAATCAAAATAGACAAGACAGACAAAGGGTGGGATTATTAACCCCATTTTACAGATGGGGAACTGATGCACAAGGAGATTAAAAGCCCCAATTGTTGTTGCATTGTTTCTGTGGAGACATTTGCATCAGTGCAAAATGCTACCATTCTGTCTTGGAAGTGGTTTACACCCATTTTGCACTGGTGTAGACTAATGAGGAATAGGGCCCTTTGGAACTTGCCCAACATCACAAAGTAGTTTACAGCAGAGCTGGGAATTGAACCCACATCTCCTGACTCTCAGCCCAAGACTATTCCTTCTCCTTAAGAACTAGAAAAACTCCCTCTTTACGTCAAACTGATTAAAGATCTGCTTCTTTTCCATTTCTCTCATTTTAAAAGGACCAACACAAACTCATCAGACAAAGAAAACAAAAAGCCCACAAAGCAAACAACCCCTTTTTCCACTTCTTAGATTGATAGAAACAGGGGGTATTCCTATCCCATAGTATGACACCAATTAAGCTGCTGAATTAACTCATTCAGACTCTTCTTTAGCTTCAAAATACCCTTGGAAAAAGAAAGGTTTTTTAATTTAAAGGCATCCTTTAAAAAGTGGATGATAAATCCTATTGAGGAAAATATAAAGGAGCATAAACTTCAGACCATGGACTTCAGAAAAGCAGACTTTGACTCCCTCAGGGAGCTGATGGGCAGGATCCCCTGGGAGGCTAATATGAGGGGGAAAGAAATCCAAGAGGGCTGGCTGTATTTTAAAGAAACCTTATTGAGGGCACAGGAACAAACCATCCCGATGTGCAGAAAGAATAGCAAAGTGGTGGACGTTATATACCTTGACTTTAGCAAAGCTTTTTATATAGTCTCCCACAGTATTCTTATCAGCAAGTTAAAGAAGTATGGGTTGGATGAATGGACTATAAAATGGATAGAGAACTGGCTACAGCAAAGGGCTCAATGAGTAGTGATCAATGGCTCCATGTCCAGCTGGCAGCTGGTCACAAGTGGGATGCCCCAGGGGTCGGTCCTGGGGCCAGTTTTGTTCAACATCTTCATTAATGATCTAGAAGAGGGGGTAGATTGCACCCTCGGCAAGTTTGCAGATGACACTAATCTAGGGGAGTGGTAGATACCCTGGAAGGGAGGGATAGGATACAGAAGAACCTAAACAAATTGGAGGATTGGACCAAAATAAATCTGATGAGGTTCAACAAGGACAAGTGCAGAGTCCTGCACTTAGGACGGAAGAATCCCATACCCAGCTACAGACTGGGGACCGACGAGCTAGGCAGCAGTTCTGCAGAAAAGGATCTGGGGGTTACAGTGGATAAGAAGCTGGATATGAGTCAGCAGTGTGCCCTGGTTGCCAAGAAGGCCAATGGCATATTGGTCTGCATTAGTAAGAACATTGCCAGCAGATCACGGGAAGTGATTATTGCCCTCTATTCGGCATTGGTGAGGCCGCATTTGGAGTATTGTGTCCAGTTTGGAGCCCCCCACTACAAAAATGATGTGGACAAATTGGAGAGAGCCCAGCGGAGAGCTACAAAAATGATCAGGGGGCTGGAGCACAAGACTTATGAGGAGAGGCTGAAAGAACTAGGCCTGTTTAGTCTGCAGATGAGAAGAATGAGGGGGGATTTGATAGCAGCTTTTAACTACCTGAAAGGGGGTTCCAGGGAGGATGGAGCTAGGCTGTTTTCAGTGGTGGCAGATGACAGAACAAGGAGCAACGGTCTCAAGTTGCAGTGGGGGAGGTCTAGGTTGGACATTAGGAAAACGTTTTTCACTAGAAGAGTGGTGAAGCATTGGAATGGGTTACCTAGGGAGGTGGTGGCATCTCCATCCTTAGAGGTTTTTAAGCTGCAGCTTGACAAAACCCTGGCTGGGATGATTTAGCTGAGGATAGTCCTGCTTCGAGCAGGGGTTGGACTAGATGACCTCCTGAGGTCCCTTCCAACTCTAATATTCTATGATTCTATAAACTCTGGCAAGTGAAGTATAAAAATATAATTAGGAAGGCCAGAAAAGAATGTAAAGAACAGCTAAACAAAGACTCAAAAAGTAACAACAACATTTTTTTTTTAAGTAGATCAGAAGCAGGCTAAACAAACCAGTGGGGCCACTGGACGATCGAGATGCAAAAGGATCACTCAAGGAATATAAGGCCATTGCGGAGAAACTAAATGAATTCTTTGCATCAGTCTTCATAGCTGAGGATGTTAGGGAGATTCCCAAAACTGAATCATTCTTTTTAGGTGACAAATCTGAGGAACTGTCCCAGATTGAGACATCATTAGAAGAGCTTTTTGGAACAAATTGATAAATTAAACAGTAAAAGCTCACCAGAACCAGTTCTGAAGGAATTCAAATCTGAAATTGCAGAACTACTAACTGTGGTATGTAACCTTTATTTAAATCAGCTTCTGTACCAGATGAATGGAGGACAGTTAATGTGATGTCAATTTTTTAAAAAGGCTCCAGAAGTGATCCTGGAAATTACAGGCTGGGAAGCCTAACTTCAATACCAGGCAAATAGGATGAAACTATAGTAAAGAACGGAATTATCAGACACAGTCAACCTGTGGAACTATTTGCCAGAAGATGCTATGAAGGCCAAGACTATAACAACGTTCAAAATAGAAATAGATAACTTAATGAAGGATAGGTCCATCGATGGCTATTAGCCAGGATGGGCAGGGATGCAAAACCATGCTCTGAAATATCTCTAAACTCTGTTTGCCAGAAGCTGGGAATGGGCAACAGGGGATGTATCATTTGAAGATTAACTGTCAAAAGACAGGATATTAGGCTAGATGGACCACTGGTTTGAGCCAGTATGGCTGTTCTTATGTTTGAATGTAGTTAACACCTTTCCAAACTGAAGGGAAAACACAGATTTTAACCAAAAGGCTTTAAGCAAGACACAAAATCATAAAGAGCCAAAATTGCAGCTGTTAAGCCTTAAACAGAGCATGTAACTCCTTTTGAAATACAATGTTCCAAGGGTCTTGATCAATCTCAGATAATACTGAATCCTAGGGGGAAAAATTAGCAACAACTGGTCAACTGATATTGCAATATAGTGGAGGAGTAAGGACTAATCTTATTTAATCTAATTCAATAGACTCCATTTAACATTTCCTGCCCTTTCAGACTTCATAGGTGAATAGCCAGGGATGACATGAACTCCCTTCCTCTCTGATTTTGCAATAGTTCAAGCAGAACATGCAACCACAAAAAGCTTAATCAGTTTCCATCTAGCTCCTTTTATTTATCACAATCCAAGATTTCACCAAAACCCAAATCTAACCCCTTGTAAATAGCATACTGATCAGCAAAGGCTTGCTTTCCCCTGTCATACCATACCACAGCCTGCTCCATGCCTTCACTTTACTGCGAGCTAATCACATCACTTGCTTTGAGAGGGAAGTGTGGAATACAGCCTGCAGCAGTGTTTGTTTAAAAAGTAACTCATCCTGCCTGCATTCTTATTCTTCATCAAACATGAATGTCAACAAAACCTCACTTTCCACTTTCAGGCATTTTGAAACAGATTTTTATTTCCTGATCCATTTCTTCCCCCTCCCTCAGGGATTCTTGGAGGCAAATGGAAGACTTCATTTTTTGTGACATCCAGGTATTGCTGGGCAAAAGCTATGGGTCCTATTGCCTACTACCTTGTACCTTGTGTCAGCATTTACTCTTGTACAAAGTGTTTGTAAAATGGTACCAAATTAGCATAACAAGCCCCCACCATGGGTCGTCAGTAAGCTCTGAATATGTGGCTTTCAGCACTGAGAGTATGTCTCACTTTGAGTTGGGGGTGTAATACCTATTTTGAGGAGAAATACCCATGCTAGCTCTGTTTGATCTAATTCAACAGAGCTAGCATTGAATTGAGCTAGCTGTTTGAGCTAGCATTTTAACAATGAGTGTAGCCATAGGGATGTGAGTGGCAGAAAGGGCTAGCTACCCTAGGTCTTGAATGGGTATATACTCTTGGCCCTTCTGGTGTGGATAGACTCTATTTTTAGTATGTTAGGAATCAGGGCTAAGCCAGGTATGTCTTCTCTGGCTGGGAATAACACCTGTAGTTCAGAGTGTAGAAATATCCTAAAAGCAGAGACCTCTATCACTACAGTTAAAGGAGTAACTCTATGAGTTGGTAGTAGGCAATTATCCTTCTATGTGGGTCAGCCACTATTTTTTTCAGGGAGGGGGAAGAAGAGGGAGAGCAGACAGAGACCACACTGAACCAGAGGATTACAGCAGCATTTTTACACTCACTTTACAGAGGTGTAAATGGTGACATTTGGTGCAAAGCTACAAATAATCAGGCCCTGGGTTTGTAAAAAGAAAAAAAAGAACATTCCCTCATTCATGCTCCTGGTTTACTCTCTGCACTTTGTTCTTCTTGGGCAGTGAAATGAGACCAGTCAATTTCCACAGTTCCACTGCCTTGTTTCAGGGCTCCTGAACAAAACTATTGGGATTGGTTTTCCAGCCCCACAGAGGAAATGTTTCATTCAAAGTGGAAACAGGAAAAAACAATAAAATATTTTTCCATTTTGATTTTTTTAAATAATGACAACATTTAAATATATTAAACTTATATTTTTTTATCTGAAAATTATCTGACAGCATCAAGATTACCTTTCCATTATGCATAGAACTATCATTAGAAGAATTTTTATGCTTTGAAATAAGGGAATAATTTTTTACTTTTGTCTTTAAAATAGTGTTTCATAAGTTACTCTGTAATGTTCCCTCATCACAGGAAATTAGCTCCATCATTACTCCTTTGTTTCAATCTGATTTCCTTTCTCTGTTTACTGATTACAGCAGAAGCCAAGTCTCCCTTTTGATGGATATATATTACTGAGCCTTGCAGCTATATAGAAGAGATATATTCACTTCAGTTCCACGTGCCAAGTAGGCAACATGGATTTAATTTGAAGGCCTCTGGAATCAATAATAGCCAGTCACTTGACTTTACTCTATCCTTGTTGATAGCTTATACCTGTTGTCAAAACTACTGGAAGGCATCCCTTGTGATTTGCTATATCATGCAGTGTTTAAAGAGAGGGGTCACCCATTTTATATCTGAGTACCCAATACCATTTCACTAGAGATACCTTGGATATCTTCCCTAGGGAGAAATGGCCAACTAGCTGCAGGCAGGTAGTTTTCTCGTCCATCATCAACCATTTACTGCCCCAGATCTGCATCTTTACAACCCTTATATATTCCATTTTATACATGGCATCTATCTTAAATAAACTAGATACTTTCCTGAATATTTGCAGGATTTATGCATCAGTACACAGGGCATTAACTGGCCCTATGCATCCTTCTGTTCCCCAAAAAAGGTGGCTGTCCATAATTCTCATAATGCTTTGCACTTGTATAGCAGCTTTCACTGGCAGATCTCTAAGAGATTCACAAACAGGCAATGAAGTACAATCATCAAAGGTGGACACCAAATTTGAGATGGAAGTAACTTGCCCAAGGTCACATGAATCAGTGGCAATCATGAAACTCAAGAGTCCTGATTCCCAGTGCCGTACTCTAACCACCAGATCACACTCCATTAAGCCAGCTAGTATCATTACAACATAAATTTGCATAAGGTGCCCATCATCAATGTTTGGGAGGAGTAGGATCAAGTGGACACAATCGTTCCTGACAGTTGAAGGTATATACTCTGTGCTTCTGTTGCAATGACTGGAAAAATACCCTGTGGGCCCAGAAATAGAACTGGAAGATTCTTAACTATCTATATTCAGCAGAAGACCTGGACAAGAATTCATTCTTGCCTTGTACTCCAAAAGATTTCCAAGAAGTGTGAATTCTAGCTTGTTTTCTCTGTCATCCTGTGGTTTTGTTGATATCAGAAAGGACCACTTTTTCCTTTTTTAATAAAGCTTTTCTGAACTCTATAGAAGGCTGGGGTTCGAACTTTGGTTTGGGCAAAAGCTCAGGCTACTATTCCAAAGTGGAGCCTTTGGTGTCGCTCCATTCAGAGAAAATGAAGTGAAAAAAAATTGCATTCACCCTGATTCTCCATGCCATTTCCTGCTGCTGACTGCATGGAATAGCTCTTTAGTTGATGGACCCTTGGAGGAGCAACAGCAACAGTGAGAGGTTGGGTCACACGTACAAGCACTTTCCAGTAAGGGGCTCTACAGCAGCAGCAGGATGTCACTGAATAGCCAGTCTGTCATGACATAGCACCAACAAGCAGCTGATTAAGGCAATTTACAGTCTCCACCCTACAATGCTCACCTACAGCCAGCCCTGGTACTACTTCTTCTCCAAAATGAATGTGTCCACCTCAGTTAAACCATGTGACAAGACTGGCTTCTCACTATTAACTTTCAGGCCATTGCTGTGAGCAAACTGGAAGCCACTTTTTCTTTTCCCCAAGAAGAATCATCTGCTCCCCTGGACCTAGAGTGTTTCATGTAATTCACCTCCTGCGTAATCATTCTCATGCACACTTTAATTGTTCTCCTACATGATCAGTATGCTAATTGGAACCTAGATAACCTCTCCATGCTACTTTACATGCTGGTTCATGCTTTCCCTCATTTTAACAGGAGCCATTTTTAATTCCAGTTGGAAATTGATTATTCACACTTCTATTTGCTGTCTTTAAAAGGAAGGCATGAGAGGCGAGAGAAGAATTGTAAATGGCTGGATTAAAAACAGAAATGGAAATCTTATTCTCTCCCCCCCCACACACACACACTCAAGTCACTTTCTAGATCAATACTCGGGTTGCCTCTTGCAGAGAAGGTGCCATGGCCAGCCCACTTGGGCACAGGGAACAAGAATCTTACTCCAGCAGGAGAGCTGAAAAAAGGTCAGGAAGAGAATGAAAAATAATCAAGGGCCAAAATAAAGACTTAAACAGGACTCCCTCTATGCTAAAGCCTTGAAAATCTCAGCCCCTCCTTGTTTTTGACCTATAGAGCCATACCTCATCCACTTCCCCTCCGTCCTGCTGTAGAAGACAAAGCTCCTTAGCTCATCTCTGAATAAATCTAGAGAGTTTTAATGCTATGAAAAAGAGCTGATAGACTTAATTTAAACTAGCATATGCAGATAGGTGTCAGGCCCTTTACCCTCATACTTCTACTAGTCACACACTTTAACTATGACCCTTGACACCCAGTGTTTCTCTAGCCCAAGGCCACCACATACTCCTTGAAGTCACCTCACTGCTAACCATACTTGCCCAACCTCAGGTTTCGGTCCGGATTTCTCATGCCCTCAAAACTGCCTTCAGGAATCAGAAATTTCAGTAATCCTATGGTGAGGGAGCCACAAGTGTCACAGTACCAAATACTGCAACCATCAGAGTGATACTGGATAGAATCTTGGAAGATGTGGGCAGCGAATAGAAGGAACGTTCCATGGTTCCTCACTTCCCCACACCACCAGCTGTTTTTTTAGCAATGAATGTGGTCTGCATAGACAGAACTACTTTGATCATTCTCCTGAGGGCCCAACCCTTGCGGCAGTCACAGCAACAGAAGACAGATGCCTTAGCAATAGGTGGCATGCAGCAGTGGTGCTGCTATTTCAAGGTGTAGCAAGCAACAGAAACAGGGAGGTTTTAGAACAGCTGGAATCTGATCCATTTTGACTCTTGAGAAAGTGAAAGATTGTAAAAAGCAGTTGTTAGAGAGACAGAGAGCGGGATTCAGGACTAAGAACATAAAAACGGTCTTACTGGGTCTGACCAACGGTCCATCTAGCCTAGTATCCTGTCTTCTGACAATGGCCAATGCCAGGTGCTTCAGAAGGAATGAATAGAAGAGGTAATCATCAAGTCATCCACCCCCAGTCACCCATTCCCAGCTTCTGGTAAAGAGAGCCTAGGGACACTTCAAGAGCATAGTTTTGCATCCCTGCCCCTCCTGGCTAGTAGTCATTGATGGACCTATTCTCCATGAACTTATCTTGTTCTATTTTGAACCCAGAACTATCAGAACAACATTCCTCCACGTTTAGCTTTGGAAAAGCCCCCTGATGCTAATCTGCCACATGGTATTCAATACTTTATGGGGCCATAGTGACATGCCATATTTACACCACACCTTTCATCTCAATGCATTTTACAAACAAAGTAAGCCTCACAACATCCTAATGAGCAGGTGCAATCATAAGGGATGGGGAACCTGGAGTCACAGAGAGGTGAAGTGACTTGCTCAAGGTCATGTCAGCAACTATGTACGAGAGCTAGAGTTGGTAAAAAAATGGGGCATGGGGAGTTGACAAAAATGCAATTTTCAGCAGAAATTTAAAAACCAAAATATTCCAATTAGAAAATTCTGCCATGGTGGCTCGTTGGAGTGTTGTTCAGGTGCCTCAAGCTCCTATTCTCCTCTACAGGCAGGGCCCTCTGGTCAGACCACATTTCCAATGTCTTAGCATGGTCTCCCCTTCTTCATGAAAGCAAGTGGTGCTTCATGGAAGTCTCTAGCCAAGATGCATCATGGGAGATACAGTTCACTCTGGATCCCAGTCCATGGAGGAGAATGGGGAAATGAGACAACTCACATAAGTCACCATGGCCGTTTTTACAAACTGAAATATTTCCATTTTCACATGTTGTCTTTCAGTGAAAAAATCAATCTTTCCTGTAGCAGGCAGACACTTTTCATGAAAAATTCTATTCCCAATTTTCTGTCAAAAATTTGGAGCAGCTCTAAAAAGGACCTGAAACAGAATCCAGAATTATAGTTCCATGCTCAACACACTAGACAACACTAGCTTATACCTACAGACTTGGGCTGGGTCTACACTGATGGGGGCAAATTCGCCACTGTCAGATCGATTGCTCTGGATCGACTGAGCAGTCTGTGTAGACCCGCTCAGTCGATCCAGCAATCAATGCAGGAAAACTACCCCAGTAAGTGGCGTAGCGCTGCATCAAAGGGAACACTGTTACTGTCGGCACAGCACAGTGTGAACGGCATGCAGAACAGACACAGCGAAGTCGACGGGAGATACGCAAGTGATTCATGTCACTTGCGTATCTTCCGTCGACTGCTGCCGAATCTGGAAGGTAAGTGTAGACCAGGCCCAAAAACAGGTTGAGGTTGAATTAAACTATAGGGGTTGTGATGTAATGTAGTCAATATTCATTAGGGCCTAGAGAGTTACTACCAAATGCATTTTTTTTCTTTTGATCCACCTAGGAGCCAAAAGCAGAACTGGCTGCTAGAAGTTAAAAGCCATAGCAGTGCATTAGCTCAATATCCAGCTATCGAATCTTTGACCGTGCATGCTCCAATGAAGAAAACAGCAGCAACAGAGGCTAAATGCAGAGATGTGCTATGCATCTCTGTGCATAATGGAGCAAGCAAACATGCTGAGCCTGGCAGAGACAGGTAGAGAATTTATTTAGATTTAGTCTTTTCTTTTCCAATTGAATACATAGAGAGGCTCCATTATTATTCCTAAAATGTCTGGTGTTGCTGAGCTGGAACCATGTTTCTAATCTGATCAGCCATTAGGAACCAAGCAGTGCTTACAGTTTCCCGAACACCTTCACCTCTCCATTAAACAAAAACAAAGCACCACTGGCAGAGCTTCTTCAAGACTCCTGGATATGGAATTTCCAGGGTGCAGACAGAAGCATAGAGCCACCCGCGCCTGAGTTTGCATAGGACAGTCCCAATTCTTTTAAACCTAATTCTTAAAAACAAACAAGGCAAGAATCTAAAACAATTTCCTCTGGAAGCTCTCAATGAACAGCAAAACAGGCTAATTCTCCACTGCCTTGTCCCTTTTGTCCTTGCTAGCACCTGTACCAAATAGTGACAAATCAGAACAGCAGTGTTTTACTCCCACTTGGTACCGGTGTAATTGACTAGATATGGGGCAGAGCGGTGGAGAATCAGCCCCATCCTCATCTAGCAATGCTCTGTAAATAGAAACATTCTAGAAATACAAACACACCTTCTCACATCCATGGTGTAGGTTAATTGACTTGAATGGAGCTTCTGCTGATTTACAACAGTGACAGCAGAATCAGATCCATTTGCTTTCCTGACAATGACATCTGCTCTAGAACCATTCTCTAAATAACAGATCTTTTAGAAAATCTATAAATAACATCTGCTCTAGAAAGCACTGATTATAGCTACTCTTAGGATGCTCTATAAATACTGCTATGCAGGGGGGTAGGTGAAACCTAATAGAAGCTGGTGCGTATAACAGCTGCCCTTCATTCAGGATAGATCTAAGAAATATTTGAACTCCTTAATCCAATAAATAGCTAAAACAATAGAAGCCACTGCCCAAAACACAGGCCATATGCAAGGTCAGTCAAGAATCTGAGCTATGTGGGTGGAGGGGTTCCACTGGGAAGCTAAATGCAAAATCAGGGGGCTGGAGTTGTATGTGTATATGCCCTTGGAAGAAAACCAGCAAAAACACCACAGAAGAACACAGAGAAGGGAGCCATGAAGCCTCAGAGACAGCCAGAGAAGCACTTTTGGTGTGACCCTGAGAAAAAGCTGAGAGCACTTGCTCTTGGGCTGGCTGAAAAGAGGCTTAGAACTCTAAGCAAAATGTTGTCTCCTGTTGAATTCCTAATGAGTTCAGGACTTTGTACATTCTTTGTGAATAAATAAGACTGCATTGAAGAACTACCTGACTCCATCATCGTTTCTCCTTTTAACAGAAACAACCTACAAACCCCTGAATATTGGATAACCACTTGGGTCAAAAGGGATAACAATAACATTTCTAGAATGAATTCTATGAGTGCTACTCCATAAATGACAACATGTGCTCTAGAAATGACCTGTCCACTATGGTGTCTCCTCTAGAAACACCCTGTAAAGAATGACACCCATCTTAGTTGCACCATATAAAATAGTGCAGAACACACACCTCATTATAACATCTAAACTAAATTAAATTTTAGGCTTCACTCCTATATGCTACAAAGGAATTCCCTCCCCCACTGTCTCTCCTTGTTTTTTAATCATTTTTTTCCTGCTGAAATTGATGTCTTTAATATAAAAGAAATTCTTTTCTAATTGCACTGGGGTGGAGGACACTGTGGAAATGTCTGAAGTCCTGAAGAGGACACTTCAATTTGTTTTCTTCCAACACAGATTTCCTTTTAAGTCCTTTTGTTAAAAAAAAAAAGGGGTGAATACCTATTATCTTCTCACTCCAGAAACCTCAGAGATGCAGGAGTCGTGTGAAAATTAGTTAACTAAACCATTAGAAAATGCAGCAGGATTGTCTTCTTCAGAATGGAAAAACAAGAAGGGGATAGCCCAACCTGAGAATGGAAGGGTTGGGCTAAGACAGAGTAAGTTGCAGTGGGTCAGATGGGACAGATGGAGTTCACCCACTCCATAGTTTAATAATAAGTGAATAGAGCCCTGGTGAAAGGTACCAGATTGACAATCCTGTCTGCCAAGGGAAATGGAATAGCTGGAAATGTCTGCAACCCTGTGAACAGTTTCCCTGAGCCTAATCTAAAACCTAGTGAAGTCACTGGAAGTCTCTCCATTGTCTTTAAAGGGGCATTGGAGCAGCTCCAGAATAAAGTTTTCCTCTTCCCAATTATGGCGCGCAATTGCAATTTGCTGAAACAAACCCTCTCTTCCAGGTGATAACTGGCATGCCCAGGGATTCCCAGGCACTTGATTTCTTTGAAAAATCCTCTCTAGTGGACTTCGTCTTCGTGAAAGGTGCCAGGAAGGCAGACTCGAAGGAGGACTTTGTAAATCACAGAACAGGGACAGCAAGAGCAGTGGCGGCACAGGCTTCCTCCACCCTGATCCACCAACATGCCCCGTCCTGATCTCTAGGGATGAGGGTGGAGTTCTGACTATGGCCTGAAATGGAATGTGCATGCCCCGCACTGGCGAGGGAAGGGTTAAAGAGCAGTTGCACCCAGGCCCAGAAAGCCATGCCCAGCAACCCCTGATGGGCTTGGTCACAAGGGAGGCCAAGTGCAAAAGGAAGTAGGTCAGCTCAGTCTAGTTTGAACACGCAGGAGAGCAATTGTGGGGCTCAGGCTCCTGCTGAGAAGCTGCCAGGTGGTCGGGACCAAGCACCACCACCAAGCCACTGCAAGCCCTTCAGCAGTGGAAGATGGTAATAGAAAGCCCCAACCGAGGCAGGAAGACCCTCCAGCCTGCAACCAGGGAGGACTCCAGGAGGGACTCAGAAGCCAAGCAGTGGCACCCGCTGGGAAACTGAAGTAAGGGTAGGAAATGGCCCCAGGAGTAGGCGCAGTGAACCCATCCCCAGGCCACATAGAATTATTGCTTCACTGGGCCTGGGGTGGAACCCAGTGGAGCAGGGAGACCTGGGTTCCCTTACTGTTGGTGATAGACTCTCACTGCTGGGTGACGCAACCAGGCACGGACATCAAATCCCTCCCCACTCTAACAGGCCCATTCAGCACTGGGCATTAGGTAAGATCAACAATACAGGCAAAGGATTTGCATAAGGGGAACTGCAGCCTGACACAACCAGCATCAAGATTTAAGGGACCAAATTCAACTCTGATTATAATGGATGCAGTTCTGTTGGCATCAGTGGAGTTAAGACTGTAAGTGGTGTAACTACTGATCTTCCCTATTTTCCCTCACAAAACCTATCAAGTTCAAAGTATTACCATTTGCTCGTAAGCCCAGAGCTCCTCTCCCACCACTATTTGTGGGATGTTTGTTCTTTCCAGCAAAGAAAGATGCTCTGTTCCCCCGCCAATAAGCTCCGTTAATGTCAAAGCTCTGATGAAAGGAACGGCACTTGAAACCAATCCGGATGGCTTGCGCCCTGTTTCTAATTAGCACATCATCTGTTGCTTCTAAAAACAGCTGTGTGCATGTGTGCCTGGAAGGCAAGCTACTTGCAAAAACTCCTCATTCTTCAAAGAGCCTGGAGTGGGACCTGAGGGGCCACAGGAGACTTGAACAGAGCAACTGGACATACTGCATTTTTACACCTAACAAGGAGATTCCTATCCCAGGCCAAGGCTCCTCCCAAGCAGCAGAATTCAAACAGAATCTTGTCACTATAGAGAAGGGGTGTTACAGTTTTTCACTCATCTCCATTCCTCAAGTTTCTCATGAACACCAGAAGGACCAAAATACAGCTGCTATGGTCACACTCGCAATGCTTCCAAACAATTCTGAAGACACAAGATTTTGAGAATGGTTTTGCATAATCATCCAAACTTTCCCAACTTAATGTCTGAACCATTTAGTTATTGAGACCTTTAGTTTGCTCTCTTATCCAGTTGACAGCAAATCAGAATGGACTTCACTGTTGAGACACTTGCTGTAATGTTGCAGCACAGTTTTTAGCTCTTAGATGTAAGCCACCCCAAGAGCTGGCCTAATTTCAGACATGCAGATTTGGAGACCATTTCTGACAATTTGTCCCAGGAAAGTTAGACTGGGTTTCAGTGCTTGGGTAATGGCCAATGTTGATTGTAACCCAATAAGTGATAGGGTTGGGTGGTGGCCAGCCATCACAGAAACAAAGTCATCATTGTGAGAATCAGTGAAAGGACTTGGCTATGAGAAGCATAATAGAAGAAAGGGGGTTCTCCATCCGAGACACCCAAATAGATTTAAACTTTATGGGACTTTTTTTTGGTATCAGGAATACTAAAGCTGAAAATTGGTGATGTCAACACACCCAATGGCTCCCTTTCTCTGTATGTGAGTCTCACATGATGATTGGCAATACCCTTTCTCCCCAACACACACACACAGGACATCACACACCAGAGGGGCTTCTCAGTCACTCTCCAGGCAGTATGCTTATTGGCTTGTTCACATCTGGTACACAGTAATTTTTTTTTTTAAATTTAGTTCTGCCTGTAAAGGATGAGTTTAAACAGAACATCCCTGAAAACCCTGTGGTGAGAGGGAAAAGAGTGTCTGGAAAAATGCCTAAAGGGAGAGGAATGCTAAGGTTCCATGTGACAGAGGACATTCAGGGCAAAGCAATGGCCAGCATTCCTCCCATCCCTGAGAGTGGAATTTCAGGTATCTGTGCAGTTTTGCTCCTCAGTGCCTGGCTTCTCCTCTCCTTGTGTCCTGCAATAAAATCAAAATGCCATGGGTTTCTATGTCATGAAAAGTCCACAATAATCAGTGTCGTATGTGACTCCACTATACAAGCAAGCAGGATGAGGGATCAAGGCTGAGAGAGAAGAAAGATCATGTTTAAAAGGGTACAGAGGGCTGTGAAATTCAGAGAAAGATTTTGAACTCCTCAAAAATGTGTATACAGGAATTTGATCTGGGCTCATAAGAGAGAAGGAAGCAGGAGTTTGAATCCACATTGGAATTTTTGCAGAATTGGGGTCGAATTTTGATCCAGGGTTCTGGTTGAGGCCAATGTTAGCCATAAAGGCTGGCAGGGAAGTAGAGATGTGAACCCAAGTTTGGATTCCAAAGCAAAGTTTGGGGCTATTTGGGATCAGGATCTATTACATAGAGAGATACCAGGTACAACATTTAAATTTAGATCCATATTCTGATTCTGAATTCCCCACAAATCCAGAGGGATATAGCCCATATTTTGGTTCAGACCAGTGGGGAGGGCCAGGGCCACTCAGAGAATTCAGATCCATGCCTGGCCTCAGATTCCTTTTCATTCGCTGCACAGAGTTCGGATTCAGTTGGCCCTGGCGGTTTCCTTCAAGCTCACCTTTATCTAAAACCCAAACAAGGAAAGGCAGGGCAAAGATCAAGATGAAAGAAGGGGGCGGGGAGGGGGGCGCAAATCCATTCCTGTTTTAAATGAGGTATGCTTAAAAAATTCCCTCTTCCTTAATCTAAAATGTCCCTAATGTATAAAGGAGAGTGGTTGGGTGGGGAGAATCAAGCCATAACAGATGTTGCATCTAATGCCATTCCCCCTGTCTGTCAATGTGGCCAGACTATCATGCTATTACAAGGTATCAGGTTCTTGTGAGCCCTGGGATTTCAATGGCAAAGCTCTGACATATTTTAAGTACATGATCCAACTCAAAGAGACAGTGGTGCTCCCTTATGCAAAGCCTTTTTTTCTGAGCACGCCTGTCTAGGAGGAAGGGAAGATTTCTCTGAAGCTTTGCCCAACCAATCTCCAACTTGCTCTAAATCCCTGGAGGTATTGGGCTAAACTCAGTCCAGATGGCATTGGAAGACACAAGACCCCGGCAAGTATCATCCTGCTAAAGCAAGGACTCATTACCAGGGGCTGGCTAACCCAAGATTCTGACTCAGATTGGAATTGACCTGAAATTCAAACTGAGGCCTCCTTTGGAGGGGTCTAGTTTGCAAATAATCATTTGGCTTGCTTCTCCTTTTCTCAGTCTCTTCACATCCCAGTTCTAGCCAGAAATATGACTGCCTGAATTCCCTGCGAAGGCTGCTCTTGTGCTAGATGAGGCCAGTGGGAGGTACCTGAGCTCGCACAGGAAAGGCTGTACTCAGTCATGGCTCATCCAACCTATCTTCAAAAGACTCGAGTGTTTTGGATAGTTCTAAGGAAATATGAGAGTTTTGAGGTTTCTCTGAACCTCCTGAAGTTTGTCCATCATAACTTATTAGCACATTAATAAGATTTCCCTTCCCCAAAACTCAAATTAAAAGCTTCCTCCTGTAGACATAGCATACTCTCATAGGCTGAAGATATCATCCTTTTCATACCTAAATAGCATTAAAAATTGAACCCTAAATGTCCTGTGCAGCCAATTCAGGAGGGTTCAAGTGCCCAGCTATTGTCATGTCTGACTCCCAGGGGTTGGCAGGAGCTAAGCTCACTTATGGGTGCAGTAAAACAGAACAAGATCTGAATCTACCAAATCTCTCTCTCTCTCAATTCCAGATCCTCCCCAAGCTGTGCGGCTCCCTGAAAAGAGAAGTTACAGATCCTGGAGCAGTAACTGGAGTTCTTCAAGATGTGCCCCTTTGTGGGCACTCCACTTCAGGTGTGCCTGTACCCTGTACCTTTGATCAGAGATTTTTGATAGTAGTGCCCATTCAGCCCCTGCATGCAACCCACACAGCCTTGTGCCCTGTACCGAGGTTATTTAGGGCTGCGTGGGTGAACTGCCCTCAGTTCCTTCTCTACCACAAAGACCGCCAAGAGAAACGCCAAAGCAGAGGGGAAGAAGGGCAAGTAGTGGAGCACCCACAAGGGGACACATCTCCAAGAACTCCAGTTACTGTGCAAGGTGAGTAAACTCCTCTTCTTCAGGTAGTGTCCCTGGGGGTGGTCCACTTCACATAGCTCCTGAGCGGTACCAGATGTGGGAGGTTCAGAGTCCAATACAGAAGAAAGAACAACATTGCCCTCAGAAGCATCTGATCTTACCACAGGTACCAAAATGTAATGATTAGAAAACGTATGAAGAGTTGCCACTTTACAGATGTCTGCAAGAAGTATGTCCTTAAGTAAGGTTATTGACATAGATTGTGCTCTTGTGAAATGTGCTGTCACTCTCAAACATGAACATGAGTTCTGTCATAACAAATCTTAATAAAACAGGAGATCTAGTTTGATAACCTCTGTTTCAAAATGACCAAACCCTTGTTTCTGTCCACAATAGATACAAATAGTCTAGGACAGTGGTTCTCAACCGACCAGCTTGCTGCCTTCCTAAACTGTGTCAGGGAGATCTCAGAGACCAACAACAGGTGTTGAGAAATACTGGTCTAGGAGATCTTTTAAATGGTTTGGGTCTATTTAGGTAAAAGGCTAATGCCCTGCTGGCATCTAGTACATGGTTTCTTGAGTAGTCCTGGAATGGTTTTGGAACAAAAAACTGGGAGGTGAATGGTTTGATTAATATGAAATTCTGAGGACACCTCAGATAAAAATCTTGGATGTGCCTATAGCAACACTTTCTCTGATGAATAACATAAATGTAGTGGGGTCCACAATTAAGGCTCCCATTTCTCCCACTTCAGAGAGAAGTGATTGCCACCAGGAAAGCTGGCTTGATAAATATAATAAAGAACATGTAGCTAGTGGCTCAAACAGGTGTTCTATAAGGCAATTAAGTACTATATTCAAGTCCCAGCTTGGAATAAGATCTCTGATTTGTGGAGAGATATTTGATAAATCTCTTAGGAATCTTGTCGTAGCTGGGTGAGTGAAGAGTGAAAAAACCCCTATAGCTATTATTGCTGCTAAGTGAACTCTAATCGAATTCATAAAAAGACCTGATGTTTTCAGTTCCAATAGGCAATCCAATACCCTGGGAAGAGGAGAGAATGGCAACAAAATCTGACAACTGTTGCACCAAAGAAAATATAGTTTTCATTTCTATAGATAAGTATTTCTTGTAGATTCTTTACTAACATTTAATAAAATGTGTTGTACCTCTGACAAATAGGATATCTCAATTTCTGAAAACCATCGAGGGACCATGCTTGGAGCCTCTAAATCTGCAGGTTTGGGTGAAGTGTTTGATTGGGATGCTGGGTTAGTAGATGAGGACTGATCAGAATCCTCCACAAAGCAGAGATGTGAGTCTGATCAAATAGGGATATCAGACCTCTCTTGGCCATGTTGGTGCAATCAATATGACTCTGGCTCAATCTTGCTTGATCTTTTTAAAAACCTTTAACAGTAATGGTGTTGGTGGATATGTACAAAGAAGTCCTTTTGTCCATGAGAAAAGGAATGTCTCCCCTTTGGATTGGGGATTGGGCCCCACTCTGGAACAATACCTGATGCATTTTGCGTTGACTGCCATGACAAACAGATTGACCTCCAGGAATCCCCAGAGTAAGAATATCTTGTGGAGAACTCTGGAGTTCAGTTTCCATTTAGAAAGAAATATCTGCTGAAGTCATCTGCCATGGTGTTCTGAATACCTGGGAGGTAAGAAGCTGAGATGAATATGTGGCTGGCTATGCATCAACAACTTTAACACTTCAGCAGAGAGAGAGAGAGAGAAAGATGGGGAATGTGTACCTCCCTGATGGTTGATATCATTCATGCACGTCATGTTGTCTGTCAGTATCTTTACTGACTTTGATTTGATTAGTGATGGAGTGTGTAGCAAGCATTTTTGACAGCTCTCAATTCCAAAAGATTGTTGTGGAGAAGCTGCTTTTGTAGTCACCATTATCCCTGTAATTTGTGAGATCCCAGATGTGACCCTTCCCAACCCAGAGTGAAGTGCCTGACATTATCACTAGAGTAGGAGGAAATCTGCAAGAATGGAACACCTGTGCAGGTTTTGGTTGGGTCCTTCTTCCACCAGGTGAGTGTTGGAGAATCCACTGGGAAAAAGACAGACTGACTAGATTGTGTTTGCTTGGTTTGTAAACCATTCAAAGCCATCCCTGTAGACCTCAGAGGAGTAATCTGGGATGCTGCATGACAAAGACGCAAGCTGACATGTTGTGGCAGTTGAAAATTGTCTCTTACAGTTACTTGAAGACAACTCTGAATCTTTGAGATGAGATTTACTAGTGCAAGCAATCTGCTGGATGGTAGGTAGGCTGTGTCTGTCACTGCATCCAGGGAAGCTCCCATGAAATCTAGATGCTCTAGTGGGGTCAAAATGGACTTTTCAGGGTTGATTTGAATGCCTGGGCTATGAAATAGAGAACACAATCTTTACTGATGTCAACACTTCCTGCCCCTGATCAACCAGTCACCTCGGTACAGGAAAACAATTATACTCAAACGACATAAAGAGCAGCAGCTACGGCCAGAAGCTTTGAAAAAAAACATCAGTGCTGAAGATGGGCTGAAAGGGAGCACCCTGTTTGGTAGTGCTTATTGTTTATTAGAAAATGAAGAGAGTGAAGGGTGAATAGGGACATGAAAATATGCATATTGTAGGTTGAGAATCCTGAACCCATCTCCCCTCCTTCTAATAAAGGAATTATTGCTGCAAGGATCACTATCCTGAATTTGTGTTGCTTTACATATTTGTTTAGAGACCTGAGATCTAAAATTGTCCTCTGATCTCAATACTTTTTAGGAATCAGGAAGTCCTTTACATAAAATCCCCTTCCCCCTGTGTGGCATGGGAACTGGCTCTATTGCTTCTAAATATACCTCCTTCTCTAGTAATTGGTCATGAAAGTGTTCATGGAGGGTGAATGAGAAGCAGGGAAAGATTTGAAATGGGTCGTGAAACTGGATGTTATGATTTCCAGAATTCATTATACTCATGTTATATACTCTCATGCATCCTGAAAATGGGAGAGGCAGCAGCTGTAAGACCATTTCGGTTGGATGGCTGAGACTCTTGACCAAGCCATCAAAACCATTGCTTGGAGGACATGGATAGCTGAGAAGATGTATCTGTAGCTGAAGCTTTTTTTGAGAATCTTTGTCTCTTCGATGGGGCTTCAGAGAGTCTATGATATGCTGAATACAGCACTGGGCATGCACTTTGTGCTGTCTGACCTATTAAATCACTTATTTACAGGAGTGTAAATTCCTAGGAATTGTAGTGGGGCTCTTGAGTTCTTTAAAGCATGGAAAGATCCATCGAATCTGCAAAGAGCTCACAACCGTCAAAGGTAATTAGAAAGACATAGAAAGCCTGACAGCTGTATCCAAGATGCTCTTCTCATAAATCACTGCAGTGGAGATAGACCATGGTGCAGTATCTGCCTCATACAAGGAGGCATGGAGCGATGTCTTTGTCAGGAGTTGATTCTCCTATATAATGGGCTTAAACTGGTCCCAATGTTCTTATGGCAGAAGCTCAACAAAATAATTTAATTTGTTATAATATAATAGAACTGGGTGAGAAAATAGAATCTCAAATTCCCTAGCCAGAACATACTACTTTTTATCTTCTCTCTTGCAGGTAGGTAATGCAATAACAGGACTTGCCAAACTGTCTTCGCAGGCTCTGTAAGAGCTTTGTTGACTGGAATGGCAATCTTCATAGATGTCAAAGTGTGCAAAATACCTAGGAGTTTATGTTGGGACTCCTGAACCTCCTCCAAGGGAATCTGCAGCATATCATTAATCAGCTACATCAGTTCCTGAAACTGACTGAAGTTATCTGCCTTAGAAAGTAATGGAGACGTGACAGTGTATTAGGAGATCAGAAGGAAATATTAGTAAAAGGTATCACCTACTTATCAGCCATTGCCTCTTACTCCTCAAAGTCTCTTCCTCTGGCATAGGTGATGGTAAAGGGGGTTGAAAAGAATGGGGTCTTCTTTGTTCCCTCCAGTATGGCAAGGACCTTGATGTAAATTGTTGACAACAGAACATCCATGGATCCCAGCAAGGCCAATGAGGGTACCCAAATGACACAGACAGAGGTAGCTATCTGTGTTCCTGTCATGTGAGTGTCATTTAAGGTCTATCTGCCTGTAATATAGCAATGTAGGAGGGAGAGTGATGTGTCCTAGAATATGTAGGGGAACCTTGCACTGAGTGCACTTGTACTGAGTTCGAGGAGTCCTCTTCCACATAGTTATTTGTCTTCCAGAATAGACAAGAGCAAGTATGGTGCTGTAGATGGCAAACGGTCATTGACTGAGAGAATCTTGACACTAACAAACCCCCAACACTCATTAACAGAGGACATACTGGCTCAGAAGCTATTAGCATATCTTTAGGGCTAAATTCTTGCAGTACTGATGGTATCAAAGATTAGGCCAAATAGGAACCTCTGGAGTACGGCTTTGGTATCAATGCATCTGGTACTGAGCACATGGTATGATCCCCTCAGTACCATAGGTAAGCGAGCAGTCTTTGGTACCACTGATTTTCTCGTTATTGGTACCAAGTGTTGTTCAGGGATGGGTTTGGTCTTTTCAGCCCTGTCTCTTTCATTCTGGTTACAGGTATCCGAACTCAGTACCATCTCTGTCTTACATGACTAACTTTTCTTCACCATTGTGATACTGGCCTTACACACAGCTTACATGGAACTCCCCTTGGGACCTTAGGTCTCCATAGCTGTCTTGTGAGATGGTGACCAACAGCTTCTTGGAGGTTTACTCCTACCTCCTTCTGCTTAAAAGACAGATGTAGATGAGGACTTCGGTACCATGGATTTACTTGGTGCCCCAGCACCATCTACTTCTCTCCTGGACTTCAGTGACTGAGATGTCAATGGGGACAGGGCACAAGCTGTACTGGGAGGTCTATATACAAGGGGTCCTCAAAACCTGGATCAAAAGCTGGATGTAAAGCTTGCTCCATCATTAGCAGTTTGAACTTAATTTCTCAATTTTTTCAGCATCTACCCTGGAAGGAAGTGCAGATCTTGCACTTACTGGGGATATGAGTATCACACAGACAGTGGAGGCACTGGGAATGTCTGTCACTTATCAAAATAGCCTCACAAGAGGAGCCCAGCATTCCAAAGCAAAACTAGTGAAAATTCAATCTCTAGTAGGAGATATCTCCTAACTATAACTATCTCTATGAATAAAAAGTTGTTTTATATTAAGAAATAAAAGAAAAAACTAATGGAACAATTGTTCCAACAACTATAACACTATAAGGTCTGTCACTATAAGGTAATTATTTGAGAAAATGCTAAATATTAGAGAGGAGGCACACAGACTCTGTCTTGAGCCAAAGACAGTTGAAAAGGAACTGAAAGTGGTTTGCCCATGCAACCCCATATATTGCCTAAGTGCAGGGCAAGAGGATGTGTAGGGCACTTGAGTAGGTCGAATTGGCACTGCTACCAAAAATCTTCTATCAAAGGTGCAGATGCATCTAAAGAGGAGCACCCACAAAGACACTACCCAAAGAAGAACTATTCTTCTCTAACCAGCTCATACACTCTGTGGTCTCCAGAATCTTGCTAGTCCATTTTTCCTTGAGGCATGGGGTGCCAGACCATAAGGTGATAGTGAAATTGTGATGGGAGCCAGAAGACCTTGTAGGTCTAAGACGGATGCACAGGATTCCCTGCAGGGAAACCAACCATGGCATTAATAAAAAATAATACTTTCCTCTTCAATCAAATGGATACTTTCATTTGAGATCCTCAAAGAACTCTATAAATATTAATGAATATAGTCTCAACACCTCTGTAAGGTAGGATACAATATATTCTCATGTTGCAGATGAAGAAACTGAGGTACAAAGAACTTGTCCAAGATATACAGAGAGTCAATGGCAGAGCCAGGAATAGAAGACTTGACTCACAGTCCCTGATCTACATGCCAAATGGCATTGTCTTAGTGTGACAGTGCAGTGACGGCTGATTGAAAAACACAAGGCATGAGATACCCTCAGAAGGAGATTTGAGGGCATCTGACAGCCTCCAGTGTGGTTTATGCTGGCAAGCATCCACTGTGTCATTTTGCAATTATTAGTCAATAGAAGACGTAGGAGTACCCTTGTAAAGATTCCTACCCCCTGCATCATATGTAAGTTTACTCCCATTCACAGTCTGGGCCAGGTTTCCATAACTCTGTCAACCGTGATAGTTATATCCCTGTTCCTATCTGTATAAACAAAATAAATAACATTCACTTCCAGCACCAACTGCAGCTGCACTTATTGATCAGACAGCCTGAGTTTGAGTTCCCAGTGATAAAACCAGAAAAATACCATTAAGTATTAATACATGTGCTTTATGGTGTCCTGTGAGATCAACAGCTTGGCTCTCCAGTCTCCAACAAGGGCAATCAGTCATTGCACAGGGATTGCAAGCCAAGGTATGTGGGCAGACTTACTCAGGGAGAAGAGATTAAGAAAAGACTTGAGCTGTCTGGCTCAATGAAGGGGAAACCTGATTGTAGCATTCAAACAATGATAGGTTCCTTTCAGACAGGGCAGCCTCTACCCATACATCTACAGCTGGGTGAATTCCTTAGAGAGAACAACATATTCATTTCATCTGGTCCTTTTTTTTGCTCACAAATTGTCTATGTTCAGATCAAGATTTCCATGCGGTGGTTTTCTCCTCAGAATTCTTTGATGAATGATTTATGAGGAGAGGCCGAGGGAACTAGGCTTGTTTAGTCTGCAGAAGAGAAGAATGAGGGGGAATTTGATAGTGGCCTTCAACTACCTGAAAGGGGGTTCCAGGGATGATGGAACTAAGCTGTTCTCAGTGGTGGCAGATGACAGAACTAGGAGTAATGGTCTCAAGTTGCAATGGGGGAGGTCTAGGTTGAATATTAGGAAAAACATTTTCACTAGGAGGATAGTAAAGAACTGGAATGTGTTACCTAGGAAGCTGGTGGAATCTCCATCCTTAGAGGTCTTTAAGGCCCAGCTTGATAAAGCCCTGGCTGGGATGATTTAGTTGGGGTTTGGTCCTGCTTTGAGCATTTGAACTAGATGAACTTCTGAGGTCCCTTCCAACCCTAATCTTCTGATTCTATTAGATGATTCTATGAGGCTATGAATGGCTGATGTGCATACATTTCAGCCTAGGGGGTGAACTGTTCATTCAGAGGATGTTCGCATAGAGGGTATGTTTACACTGCAATTAAAAACCCACAGCTGGCCCATGCCACCTGACTCAGGTTCAAGGGGCTTGGGCTAAGGGGCTGCTTAATTCCAGTACAGATGTTTAGGCTCAGGCTGGAGCCAGGCTCTAGGACTCTGTGAGATGGAAGGGTCCCAGAGCTCAGGCTGCAGCCCGAATCCAGATGCTGCAATTAAACAGCTCCTTAGCCTATGCCTTGTGAGCCCAAGTCAGCTGGCATGGGCCAGCCATGGATGTTTAATTGCAGTGCAGACATACCCATAGTGGGACAAAGGAATGCTTTGTGATAAAGGCACTGGGCTGAGTGTTAGGAGATCTGGATTCTATTCCCAGCTCTGGCCCAAATTCCCTGTGTGACCTTGAGCAAGTTACTTAGATTGAGATTTTTTCAGAGCCAGCTAGGGGATTTAACAACCCTGTTTTCCTTGCAATGAGTGAAAACATGTCTAATTACCCTAGCTGGCTTTGAATCTTTCAAATTGCATTCCCTGTGCCTCAGTTCCCCATTTATAAATTGGGGACAATGATACTGTCTTTCTTTCTCCCACCCATTGTCTGTCTTCTCTAGTGAGACCGTAAGCTTTTCGAGCAACTCACTAGCACAATGAACCTAGTCTTGGTTAGGGCTTCTAGATGCTACTGTAATATGAATAATTAACAATACTATTCGCAATTCAAGCTGTTTTAATTGGATGCACAGATCATGTGTTATAATTCTGCTCTTTGACTGGATAAACGTAACTCTTCAAAGCAGATAAATAGGACCATGAAATATGCTTTCTGAGAATATTCATTTAAAATCTGCTGTTATGATTAACTGTCCTATCTGCAAAATCATTTGCTAAAACATCTAAACAGAGCAAACAACAGCAGCATGAATGCAGGAGTAGCTTTTTCATTTAAATGGATTTTTACCAATCATTTTTGCATGATTAATAGAGTGCTACACATATATCAGAGATTATTAGGCTAAAAGAAATACTTTCCAACCCTTTAATCATTCTTGTGGGTCTTCTCTGAACACTCTCCAGTATATCAACATCCTTCTTGATTGTGCACACCAGAATAGAACTGGACACAGTATTTCAGCAGTAGTTGAAATGGACAAGGCTGATCAGTTCCTGTGATCCTTCCCCCAAGGACTAGTGCTAGACTGGTTATTACAAAATAACTTGCAGGAATGTTTCAGTATTGTAGGAGAGTAAAGAGTTAAAGCTGGACAAATGATCAGACCTAAGCTACAGAGAATGGAGTCATGGCATGGGCAACCCTTGTTTCTGGTAATTGGTATGAATTCTAGTTAGAGTCATGTTCTCTCTCTTTTTTCCCTCCCTTCCTGGCCATCTGCGCAGGGGATGAGGCTAAAAAAATAACTATCTCCCCTCCTGCACAAGACCTTTGGTGGGAAGAGGGCATTATCTTCCTTCCCTCCCTTGCATATTTTAAAGAATGCTAATTTTCAAGGTAATGTGCCTGCACTCTGTGAGATAATTCTGTAAAAACAAATGGGCGGGTATAACTGTATTCATCATATAGTTGTTAATATTCATTTTATAGCTGTGAATGTAACCAAATAAAGGTCTATAAAAAGTTCCTAAAAATGTACACATTTACATACTATTATGGATAAAAGAATTGTAAAGAAACCCTCTCGCTGCTCACTTGTGGTGTCGAGGAGGAGCAAGTAGTCAGTAAAGGGTAGCCGTTGACCCAATCTGACTCTGGGTCTCCCTGTTCTTTATCTCTAACAAGTATATAAACCAAGGATCTCCAAGGCCTGATAACCTGAGAGCCACAGAACTTATTTCCCAGATGGCCAAGGCCCTCACTTAATCCACATGTATGTTCATATACGTTTATATATCAAAACCAAACCAGGGAACTTGTTAATACTTGCGTCTTCCCTGAGAGATGAATAGAAATCATATGTTGGAAGAGATCGCCCATGACAAAACTCTGCCCTGAAGCTCAACAGCCCAGCAGTGTTCTTTCTCACCCTACAGCTGCCAGGATAGGATGACCACACGCTGTATTTCAGTGCTCCTAACACAGCATCTGGCTCTCCCACTGCACTTTCCCAGATTTAGCCAATCGTAGCTTGAGTCAGGAAGGGCTGTCCTCAGCTCTCTGAGATGAGTTTACATTGTAGGTTTGGATGCATTATGGGAGGTTCTTGCATTCCTCTGAAGTATCATGCAACAGCCAGAAGAGGCAATTGGTTTGATGAACCAATTCATCTGAATTGGTCAGATGAACTATGGACTTGATGCCATCTAAAAAAGATTAAGGTCCCAGGTTCACCTCCTGTCTGCACCCTCAATTTGGGCACCCATTGCTATTAACCATTTAGGGTAGGTGGGGAACCATCAGTGTCAAATCTGATGAGATTTCCTTGACCAGGTGGAATTCTGGTTTTACAAAGAGTCACAAGAAACTGATGAGCAACATGACGTAAACCCAGATCAGATCAGGGTTTTATTTGATAAGGACACATTTCTTGCTTGCTCACTCACTGTTTCTCTTCTCCTACCAGCCCCAAACCCACAAATACAGGGGGAAAAACACTGGCACCTACATGGGGGAAGCAGATTTTATGAGACAGTGTTTAACATCAAGAGCCCTCTAAGGGGAGTAATTTGGATTTTGATGTTCCTCTGGATTGTTTGTTGGATTATGTGTACTGGTTTCTGTAACTGTACAGAGCATGACAGTCAGGAGGCTCATGATAAGCCTGCAGGAAGAGAGACAGTTGGGATCACAGCTGGGAAACAGCTTTATCTTTGATGATGGCTAGCTAAAGAAAAAGGAAAAGGGAAAATGTTTAGAGACCTAACATTAAGGAGGGGAGAACTGGTTCCAGGAAATAAAAGAGCCCTGCTAGATTAGTGAACCAGTCCTCAAGCAGGGTTTGGATAAGCTTGATGCTACCCAGGGCAAGATCCCTTCTGCTCCTAATAGATTCCATCATCACCTTTTATGAAAATCCACCAATCCCATGACAGAGTCCCAGAAAGTTTGGCAGCTCTCTGCAGGGCCAGCACAGTTACATGCTCTGGAGTTTCCCCAGTTTCCCCAAAAGGCACCCAGATGCCTCTGATTATCATAAGAAGTTCAGAAGACATGAAGATAGTAGTCATCCCCCAAGAAGACTGCCAGAACTTCAGTGACTTCACTCTGGAGCTGGCTGGTATCTGCTAAGACAATGAGGCAGGGTTGACAAACATTGGACTGAATCAAGAATAGGTGTGTGGAGGAGGAAACAAAGGAACAAACAGGGAGAGGGAACAAAGATTACTGGGTCCAAGCCAGAGTGTTGATGGCACTCAGAAGTGCAGGAGCTGAGGGAAGGAGAGAGAGTGAAAAGAATAGCTGAGGGAAGGAGAAGAAAGTAGGATGAAGTGAACATGAAGGAAGAGAGGGGAAAGAAAGGGATGGTGCGTGGGTTGCAGCAAGAACAGGATAGGATTCAGGGACCAAGAAGGGGTTGCAGGAAGGTGGATGGGATCTGCAGAATATGGAGGAGAGTGAGGGGAGGTCAGCTTACAAACTTTACTTCAGTTTCAGACAAGCATCCAACCTTTTGGGATGATCAAAAGTGACCTGCCAGACTGTATGAGGTTCATCCACACAGAAACTCACAAGCTCTCCTTACTCCCTCCTTGACAGGCCAAACACTTCATTTAACAGGTGGAGTCCACTCTTTCTACTCTGCTCAACCCTGCCTCGTAAACACAATCTGAAACTGCTCTTGTGCTAGGCTTTCAAACCCTGCTGCCAACACCCACAATACTGGGCAGCAGCAGAGGCACAGGGACCCTACTGTTGACTAGTATAAAAGACAAGCTTTACAAATACCATACTAAGGGGATCTTATTCAAATGCAGGCTGGCTTGGAGGGCAATAAGACCGAAAGGCTGCCTGAGGGATAAAAGAGGGACCCAAACTTGTAGAATATTAAGCAAATACAAATGCACCAAGAATGGCACGAAAGGGCCTCGGCTGGCCCATAAAACCACTCATGCTTACTGTGGCTAGGTCTGTTATTAGTTTGTGAGTATTATAAAAAGTTATCATAAATACACTCAAATTGCACATTCTCAAAAGGCCAGTATTTTCATCTAGGGACTCTGACAGTGAGAGATCTACATTGTCACCAAAGAGACACCCTTAATAAAAGCATCACTTTCATAGCATGCAGCTGGGTTTGGTTCATGTTCCCTCTACAAACATGTGTGCGCATACTTGGGAGAGCATATATGAATGTACAACACACACACATATTTGGGAAGAATGTAAGAGCAGCGTGCGTGGGTCTGAGGGAGAGCAGACATATGCATGTTTAGGAGCAAGTGTATGTATCACACACAGAATTGTGCATGTGCATTTGAGAAGGCATGTGTGTTATTTATTGTGGGTGTGCATATTAGAGAGAGACAGAAAGTGTTTAGACACTTAGGTGAGTGCATCTTTGTAGAAGTAAGGATACAGGGTCAGCATGTCTGTTTGTGTGTGTATGTGTATGCGCGTGCGTTAAATACATAGGAAGAAAGTGCATGTGGCTTGTTATCTGGGAGTAAACAAGTACATGTGAGTGCTTAAGTGTGCACGTGTGTTTGTATATAAATGTGTTCATGTGATATTTAGGAGTCCATAAGTACGTGAATGTGCGTGCACATGTATGTGTGAAATGGACAGGGAGGGTAGTAGAGACATTAAACACTGAGCACAGTCAACCCAACCTGTGTGTTGTAATTTAAAAAAAAAAAGCAGCAGCAGCAGGACACTAAGCTGACCACGAGTGGAATGTCAGGGTCACAAACCTCACATGTTCAGCTCTGGAAAAGCCACAGCTCTGCAGACTGATAGAAACACCAGCCTGTAAGTTTGCTCCTTCCATGAAAATGAATCCATTAGTATGAGTAGCTCCTTCAAGACTGGAGAGAGAAATTTCACAGTGGTCCTGGGGGAGGGGAACAGTGTAATTATAAAGCAATCCAGCAACACATTTAGTGCTCATAAGCCTAAATTGCTCCAACTGTCCAGCATCTTCATCCTTGCCAGTCCATACAACTCAATGCACACAATGGTAACTAAGAACAGATGCTGTGAAACTACTGCAAACAGATGCAGACCTAATGAATGTGCTGGGGTTGGGACAACTGGGCATAGAAAGATAAGCAGGTGTCAGCATTGCATCACCTATGTCACCATCCATCACGCTGTCAGGCTGAGGCAGACTGCCTCCAGATGGCATCTAATCCAGCAGTGTGGGATGCCAGTGCAACAAAAGGAACCTACGTCAGTGAAGATGAGCATGATGCCAGTCTGTTGGTCTGAAATGGACAGATGTGAGGGGAGGGAGGAGAACTGCTGCTTTATTGCTGTTGGGGAGTTGTCCCTCTCTGTAACTTAGTATGGAAGCATCCTGGCTATTACCAAATGGAGAGATAGGCAGCCACTTGAGACAGGAGAAACTAATCAGTTGTAGGATGATATGAAACTTCCGTAGCCCAAAGTGGCTCAGGTAACATAACTGTGTAAATGCTATTTGCAGTGCAGGAGGATTGAAATTATGATCATTTGGGGTGAAGTTAAAAAAAAAAAAAAGGCAGGAGACAATTTTTATTTTTCCTGGAACCGTAGCCTGTGGCTTGCGGACAGAAAAAAGAGAAACCTCCTGGCCTGAGCTCTGCACCACACTCAAGATGTGTTCAGATGTAAAAGAGGAGGACAGCGTCAGGGACCTAGATGCTACTCCCCGATTCAAGGCTATCCAGCCCTAGAGTATGGTAAGCCAGGAGGGGTCCTGCTCCAAGTCATGCTGTTGGCACTGCTGGAGTAAGGCTTTATGTAGCTGCCACCATTGTCAGCACTGGTGGAGTGATGCTAACTGTTCCTACCACAGGCAAGGCCCAGGAGGGCTTGCCCTGTGTCCCAGCTATCTGCTAGCTTGGATAAATACATTCTCCCTGACTAAATTACCCTTCTGGTTTCAAGAGGGGGCTTCACTTCACTGGTGGATGGGGTGATCCCTGGTGTATCTGATTTGCAAAAGGCTTCCCAATAGCTTAGGTTAGTCCTGCGTTGAGCAGGGGGTTGGACTAGATGACCTCCTCAGGTCCCTTCCAGCTCTAATATTCTATAGCAGCCCTTTTGCTTATTATTTCTCATGTGATGCCTGTGGCAGGGATGGGAACAGAACCTAAATCTCTACCCTTTCAATCTTGTGCCTTTATCACAAGTCCAGGTAATACTACTATAAACGATAATATACCGTGAAGAATATTACTGTAAAAAATGTCCTCTCTGCTGCATGGAATCTGAAGTGCTCTGCTGGGAGTCAGATGACCAATACTGCTAACAGCTCAAGAAGATTCTCACTTAACTCAACTGATGCAACTTGTGTTTTGGAGTAATGGGATCTCTGTTTGACCCCTACCAGATGGCCACAGTGTGCAGCGTAAAGTCAATGGGATAGATTCTAGGGTGCCTCCACTTGGTTACATGAACTTCCCCATTTCCGATCATTAGATCTCTCAAAGTGCAAATAATGATGATGTTGAGGGTGTACTAGCCAATGTTTATTGCTAATACGCTGAAAACAGGCTATTAAAATACACTAAAAATTACATTGACCCCCCCCCCCATGGATCAGAACGAAACAGTGAAATCCATTTGTAAGTTTTCCCTCATTTGGATGTCTCTGAGCCAGATTCACCTCCGACATACACCACTGCAAATCCAGAGAAACTCTATTGCCTTCTGTACAGTGCCTCCAGGTTTACCCTGGTGGCAAGGTGATGAGAATCCATCCCTGTCTCTTCAATGTAGACTGACTGCAGAAGCTGCACACTCAAGAGAACAGGGCTCATGGGTGTGTATAGAGCATGCCGGCAGATCCCAGGTACCTACAGGGGAGTTAAGAAAGAGTTACCATAGCTTTAAAGTTGCTAATTGAACTTCTCCAATTTGTCAGATTTAACCTTGTGCTTGCTTATTGTGAGATGCTGAAATTTTGCTGCAGATTAATTTTCACGGCAACTGCTTGGCTCTTGCCTTTGTTATGGGGAATGCAGGCACGAGAGAAAATGTGGTGTTCCGGGATCTCTCAGGCTCTCTCTCTGATTGCTGCATTTGCTACCAGCGTAAGCACTTGTGTTTTTAATGACATAGACAAAGGGTCATTAAAAGCCATTCATGGAAAACCACAGTCACATAAGGAAGGATTTTATAGCCTTGCCACTTCCAGAGAGGCAACATTTACCCAATTAAATTAAAGGGAGCCCCCCTGTTCATTAGAGAGAAAGCGACCCCCTCAACTCCCCTCCGGCAGGAAGGTTAGAAACCTTCAGAATAATTTCAGCACTTGCTGAATAAAGCAAAGGAGATATCTGAGGGACAGGCCTGGCTGAGGTGCCAACTCTAAAACATTAAAGTGATGCCCCTCTGGGAATCTCATGCTAAATTTTAACAAGGTTCATAGAGATATTTAAGCCAAGGGGGAGTTGTGTTTAATGCAATGGGGACGTCCAATTTCGATGGCCTTTCATTTCCTTTTAATGTTAATTGGATTAGAATTTCAATTGGTTTTGATGTATATTTTGGCACGTGTGAGATAAAGATGCATAAATATCAGCCGCACTGATTGGGAGTAAATGGAAAAAGAGGAGGAGGAAGAGGCAGAGGTGTTGAAAGAGCATTTATTTGAAACTGGACAGAGATTAGACCTCTGATTGCTTCCTTAGGCTTGGCAAGAGCTGTAGGATTTCCTTGCATTCAGAGGCGCAGACTTGAACTTCACCTGGGGTCTAGCAGGTCCATGCTCTTTATTGAAAAACACCACCAACAGGAGAAGACAAAATGGCATCAAACTGTTAATGGGCCAAGGTAGAATTCAGAGAAATTCTTCCATTACAAACCATCACATTTTTCTTGCACTTATTACCTATGAGGAAACTTCAGACCAAACAAATAAGCTAGAATGACACCTCTCATAGCAGAGTTCTCTCAGTTGACCTCAGTGGTGCCACTCCTGATTTACACCAGTTTCTGAGAGGAGAATCAGGCCCTTTATAGGTATTTCACACACATAAATTAGACTCACAGACGCCGAGATTCAAACCCTCTAGCCAAATAACGGGCCAGATCCGCAGCAGGGGTAATTCAGTGCAGTGCTACAGTGAGTGCAGTAGAGGTAGGCTAGTTGCACCAGCTGAGCATCTGGCCAAAGCACTGACAGCGATAATGAAGACCACCAGTTCAGTCTCCATGTCCCATCCGTTGCCGTCCCTGCTGAGACTGCCCATGATGTGGCCATCAGGGAATGATTTCCAAAGAGCGTACACTAAGGATCATAGAACGCTAGCCCGCTAGCCGGGCAAAAGGATAGTTTTATGATTAAAAGCATAGACAATCCAAGCTCTATTCCTAATTTTGGCACCAGCTTCCTGGCTGGCTTCGGGCATGTCATGTTGCCTCTCTGTGTCTCAGTTTCTGCATCTGTGAAAGGGAGATAATGGCATACTTCACAGGTTTATTGGGGGGATTAATTCATTAACATCCATGGGATGTTGGTGACTATGGTGACTGAGCCATAAAGATGCTTATGAATAAATAATAAGTCAGATGAAAAAGACGCACTGATCATTCAGTCCTCTCTCCCTCCCCAGCTCACATGGGCAGAATATAGTCCCCAGTACAGACCACGGACGACACAAAACTCAGACTACACTTGATGGCAGCCTAACTGTCATGCTGCACATTACACCTTAAGCAGAAAATGATGGCAAAAGAGGATCCGCATACTGGATTCACTCTAGACGTCCTCCTTGCATACACTGCACACCTTACTCCCTTCACCTCCAATTGACTTTAAATGGCTTAAACATGGTCTGAGGCTAAGCAATGCTGTTTCTCAGCCTACTTCCGGGAAAAGCAGGAAGTAAAATTCCTTTCCATGCAGCACTGCCCTCTGCAGGCTTCATGGGATATTGGCACCCAATTTGGCAAACAAAGACAATGTCAAGTGAATGCAAGAATGCTAAGGCATCAGGACCCAAAGACCAGATCCAACCAGTAGGGCATAGATAAAGAGCAGGCGTGTGTCAAAGCAAAGAACATGGAAATATCACATGGACAAGTACCAGTTTATCTATTTTCTCACTCGCTTTCTCTCTTGATCCTTGTTTCCTCTTGCCCTGAACCTTGTCCCAGCTGGCCCAAAAGGAGACTAACGGCTTTAAACCACTGGTTCTCAATCAGGGGTACGTGCACCCTGGGATACACAAAAGTCTTCCAGGAGGCTCATCAACTCATCTAGATATTTGCCTATTTTTACATCAGGCTACATAAAAAGCACTAGCAAAGTCAGTACAAAATAAAATTTCATATAGACTTGTTTATACTGCTCTATATACTATACACTGAAATGTAAATACAATATTTATATTTCAAGCAATTAATTTTATAATTATATGGTAAAAGTGAGAAAGTAAGCTATTTTTCAGTAAGTGTGCTGTGACATATTTGTATTTTAGTTCTGATTCCAACATCTCAGAGTCCATTCCTTCCTGCAAATTTTTCAGGGAACTACATTCCCCAGAAAAGTTCAGTTCCCACAGCTCAGGTACCAATTTACTGGACAACCTTAGTCCAGTCACTTAATCACTCTGTGCTTCAGTTTATGCACCTCTGAAATGGATTCCATGGATTCCGCGAATTCCATGGAAAGGCAACCTAACAAATGGAAGAGTAAGGGAGCCAGATATGTTACAAAATACCATCAAAGAAAGAAGGCTCAGGTGGTTGGGACATGTACACCATATGGAAGATGGGAGACCTGCTAAGCAAGCATTTAACTGGGTACCCCAGGGAGGAAAGAAAGCATGGAAGGCCAAGGAAGAAGTGGCAGAAGACAGTGACAGAGGATATTGAATGTGCAGGCATCACCTGGGAAAAAGTACCACAACTAATGAGCAATTGTAATCAGTGGAGGAATTGGACTACTCGATGGGTCAACAGCACAGGAAGAACTACTACCCTCAGGAGGATACCTGTAGGCTTGCTTTAAAGTCACCAAATGAACAGCACAATAAAAGAGCATAGTGTTATTACTACTGCGTTAATTGGCTGCTCTGAATTTAAGAAAGGAAAATAATTTGCATAAAGAAAGCTTTTTAAATACAGATCTGTGTATTCATCCATCTATGGACTTTTTGTCACCATGGTGTCTAGACTGAACTACACCACCAAACGAATAGAATTTTTTAAAATAGCTTCTATTTATTATAAAACTTTAATTGGCTTTAAAGAGTGACTGTCATGATGTCTGACACTTTAAAGTGTTCTGTACGGTAGGAGACATAAAACATGAATCACTGCACTTGTTTTTCATCTTCCCTCTTGCCATGTTTGCTAATTACTTAAGTTCCCTGTGTCAAAAGCAGGACTTTTGCTCCTTCTCTGGGCCATCCTTTCCCCCCTCTTGTGTACTTCCACAGTGAAAGTCAGGGCACAGTCAGCCATTAGCTGGTGGTAAAAAGGAAGTAAAAGCCTGAGTTCTACTCCTTGAGTGATGTTAGGCAAGTCATCCATGGATCGGATATTAAGGCTAGAAGAGAGCACTATGATTATGTAGTCTGAGTGCCTGCATGACACAGGCCTTCGAATTTCACCCAGTCATTCCTGCATCAAGCCCAGGTACATGTGATTGAACTAGAGTGCATCTTTCAGACAGACATTTTGGCTTGCTATGTCTCAGTTTTCCTATCTTTAAAATGGATGTGATAATACAGTGAGACCCATAAAATGATCCCCTGCCCCGATGGCTAGTCAAATTCCAGTCCCATGAGAGTTCAACAGCACACTGCTCTCCAGCTTCATGTTACCATGGGCATGAAAACAGCAGTCCATTTGGTGGTCATTATTAACAGGACTTACTGTCCTCTGACTCTTGGGGTGGAGAGAGGGATAATTAATGACTGTGTTTTGACATCCTTGGATGTAAGCCACCAATGGAGTGATCCTTTGTAACATTAAACTGTGTTGTGTTGCTGGTGTAAAATGGCTGCTTCCCTCCATCTCACCTAGAGAGACAACACTGCACAAGCCTTCGAAGAGGAATAGTAGTCATCACAGAGGGGTCCAGCTCTGCTGAATGGCTGATCTGTTCAGGGCCGCCTTAAAGCTGCCTTCATTTTAGGAAAGGAAAAAAGGAGTCTCAGATGTTTTCAGAGAACAAATAATAATAAGTCTGCATAATTTTATAGCACTTACTTCCTAATCTTCAAAGGACGCGCCACGGTTCTTGGCAAGATCCCTTTTCTGAAACAGAAGCTAGTCACAAGCTCTGTGCCAGCTCAGGGTTTAGCATTAGCAGGATTTAAAGGTGACTGTTGATATTATTTATAATAAAATTAGAATACAACCCCTGCTAGCGTGGCAACCCTGGAACAGCACAATCCAACACTTGCCAGGGTAAAAGCACCTGCGTTAGGAATAAGAGCTCTTCTAGATGGCTTGTGGTGCCATCTCAGGGGTAAGGGGCTGAAGGTGGCAGCAGAATGAGCTAAAATAAGCCTGGCACCTGGGTGCTACCAAACAGATTGCCTGGTGCATTGAAATGAGCCAATTTTAGAAGCTGTTCCCAACTCAGCGGTCCATTCTCAGCTGTCCTACTACCACCATCCCCCATCCAACTCCAGGCTGTGTCTGCCCCCCCTCCACTCCTAGATGACAGTTGTCCCGCTGCAGTGCAGTCAATAGGCTCTTCCTGTACAATGCGCACCTTGTGGAAAGTATAGAGTATTCATTCAACTCCATAGCACAGAGCTGAGTGTAGGTGGTTCAGCATCCCCGCTCTGAAGGCATGGAGTGCCCTATAGACACACACAGCGCCAGCTGAATGCCATCTTCCCAATACAGCGGAGTTCAAGAGGATACTTCACACAGCAGATGTTGTACTAAAGGAAATGGCTTCTCTCTAAAGAGCAGAGAGATGTGACTTGATGACTGGGGGAGAATCATCCCCTTTTTGAATATTGCCTTCCTTCTGGCATGCTGATTTCCCCGTGTGATGGGGTCTTCCACTAACACTAATGCTTCCTTTTTAAAAGTCATTGTGGGGCAAGCAAGTGAAGCATCACAGTGCAGGGGAGGATGCATGAGGCCACAGACACAGGCTAGGCCTCCAAGATTAATCATGAGCAGTGCAACTAAGACTAACAAGACAACATACTGTGGCAAACTGCCAACATCCCCCTGGTGGGTCTCGCACTTTACCTCCACCTTCTATGGTCAGGACACCCCCAACTACCTTGCCTCCCCTGGCTGTAGCAGGGCTCTGTGTCCTGGTAGCAACAGTAGGCTCTCCCTGTTTATTTGGAGCAGTCACTAGCGGGGGACACAGAACACGTGGCCAGTGCATACACCAGTAGTCCTCTTAGCAGCTGCTTCCTAATGAGCTCATGACTACCTAAATTTTGTTCAGATATGGAAAGTCCTCCTAGTGCGTGTTCCCTGGGCTCCAGAGGAGCCATTGCTGGCTCTGCTATTGCTGCTCAGTGCTAAGCTCAAGAGATCAGCTCATATGCATTCCCATGGAAAACAGACCTAGAGGCAAAGGAACATTTGGGACATGCTGTGCCATTTTGTCATTCTTGTATTGTGAGCCAATCAACCCAGCCCACGTCAGAGTGATGTTAGTGACGTACAGAGACGCTGCTGCCCCTTCATTGCAGCAGGGACATGGGAGAGGTCCATCCATCCGTCTAGGCCTGTGGCTGCAGCAAAGACAGAATCCAGCCGAATAAAAATTCCTCACAAAGCAGAAATGTGTGAAAATCAAGACCAGCTGATCCCTCTCCCTGGCCTTGCAAACCAACACTCCTCCAGCAGCTGTTTTCCCTTCCCAGTGTGCAATCTCCTTCCCTCTGTTCACACCCAACCTGGTCACTGTTACCATCTTTTACTGAGTTAGCAGCATGCTAAGAAGTACTGAGCACCTCCCTATGCGATGCAGGCACCCTACATACCCTCTGAAATCAACAGATTCAGGTAGAAGGAAGGATGCTCAGCACCATGTAAGTCCCTTCTAGTATTGTACCACTGCAGTGTAAATGTCTCAGGACAGGATCAACGTCTTTGTGTGCAAAGCGCTACTCACACCAGTGGTGCTATGGAAATAATACCATGGCTGTGCAATGCTATTTGGTGGAGAGGACTGTTAGGGATTACCATATAGGCAATCTGCTTATGATACAAGGACTGGGATCATGTCAACTGATCTGGCACAGATGCTAATGTTATTCTTGGTCATAGGAATATCTAATCCTATTTTTATAATAAAAATATCCTGCTTAAACTCTTTGCCTCAATGATTATTTGCCTGAGGCTTTAGTTAGAGCAGCTAATGGGGCAGTCACATGAGTAGACTAATAGATCCCAACAGACGCACTGGGTTATGAAGAATATAAAGCCACAGAACCAGCATTGGGAGAGAGAAATCTACAGCAAAGCAAAAGGAGCATACATACAAAAGGGGCTGCTGCGAACACATGGGTATTTCTATCTCCTTGGAGCTGTTGACTGAATCACACGGAAGAGGCTAGTTAAATAAGACTGATCAAAACATTTACAGGTCTGTGAAGAGTGCAATAGACGGTGGGATTGAATAGGATAGCCTAGGGCCAAGAGTAACCTGGGGGCCATGACCCCTGGGGGGAATCACAACCATCTTCCCCTTCCCATATTGCTGAATTCCGGTAAGATAGGAGGCAGGGATCCAGTATAGGAAAGGGTGAGAACCATGGGTATCTAAATTTTGGGGTGCTTCTCCCAGCTTTCTGATGCTTCCCATAACCCCATGCAGAGAACTATCTTCTGGGCATTTCCAGGTGTAGCCTCCCCTTCTGCGAGCCACAGTTTGTGACTCGTTGTTCCCCAGCACTAAGCACTAAACCAGGCTGCTTGTCAGTTTAGAATCCCTGAAACAATGCTGGGAAGTGGAGTTCAAGCAGCACAGAGGCAACATGTGTCTGATTCTTCCCCCAGACATGTAAACTTGCCAGATCCTGGCACACAAGTGAGAACTTCATTCAGAAGACATAAAGGAGGCTGCACAGCGCGGCGCTGATGCCAGAAGGCAAGGGCCATCCTCATACGCTTTTGTAAACACTTGCACTGTCTCCATCTGAGCTCCTTTCACATAATCTAGCCTTTGCAAAGGTTTGAGGCTTTGAGGCTGAACCTGGCCAGCATCGGTGATGGCTTTCCAGCCAGCCAGGATCATTTTCACTTATGGGAAGGCTCCGGGGGGATATGCTTGCTCTATATAAATATATCAGGGG
>ML675616.1:5824084-5884863 GCA_007922155.1 Mesoclemmys tuberculata | reverse complement strand
CTATGAGTCTATGAGTCTACTGCCGCCCGATATTCAAACTGGTCTACTATAAAGCTTGAAGGCTCACAGCCAGACAGTCAGAGACATCAGTGTGGCTCCCTGCAGCAGGATGGAGGCAAGAATCTGCTAATGAACTGCGTTCAACTACCTGTCTAAGTGTGTGATTTCTCCTTCACGCTCTCATGCCACCCAGCCTGCCCTGATGGCCCCAGACTCCACTCAAATAATTGAAACTTTCCTGCATGAACCCAATTGTTTAGAGAAGAGAACGTAAGAGACTAGCTGACCTAGAAGACCTAATCCAGCCTCAGCATGGGGGTGGAATAGATTAGATCACCTTTTAAAGTCCCTTCCAGCCCCACATTTCTGTGATTCTATGGGGAAGTGGATACTGAGCCTTTCACGTCTAGGTCACTGGTGCAAATCTAGGCCAAGTCATAACCAGAAGTGATTGCCTTATAATGGTTGTTCAGGGGCCCACATGAAGTAAGCTAGTAGTGTCAGTCCAGTTCCCAATGAACAGGTATCCATGCCAGAGTGGAGCAGTCATCTGAGTTAAGCTTGAAATGGTCCATGAAGAAAGATATAGGCAGTGGCAACACATCTGTCAGCCCCACATAAGACCCTCTGTTATATAAGTGTATCCGAACGCTTAGCTCTCCGCGGTACAGAGGATTCATAAAATAAAAAATAAATGCCATGAGATTAGACCCCAAATTGAAATGAATTGTTCAGTAGTACATTCATACAGCTTGTTTCTCTGCCTCTCATCTGAGGGGAGAAAAAAAATAAAACGGGAATAGGGGAGGGACATGTCAAGACACAGGACAATATTGGAGCTCTGTTATAAGAGCAACAGTGTGGGCTAGCTGACTGAGCCAAGGATTTGGGAGCTCCTAGATTCTAATCCGGGCTCTTCCCTAGCTTCCTATGAAGACATGAGTAAGTCATTTAGTGCTCCAGTTTCCCCATCTGGAAAACAGGGATAATGTCACATTACCTCATGTGAGTTATGAGAGTTAGCCAATGTTTTACCAGTTCTTTGTAGATATGGGGCTTTATGCTCCTCCCACTGATGTAAATCAGGAGTAATTTCAATAGATTTACACCAGTCTAAGTGGTATCAGAATCTGCCCCATAAAGTGCTACACACTAGAATAAAGCTGTGCACTTCTTCTTCTTCTTCTTCTTCTGGGGAGAACAGCATCTCGTTCAGTGTAGATTAATTGACAGGAATAAAAAAACCAATATGTTGATTTCTCAGGATACACTGCTTGCTTTTTATCCATGCTGGAAAGAAGCCCAGATCTAACAGAAACACAACAGATATCCCCTCCCCTGGTGACTTCTTAGCTGATCCTTAATGAACTAGGGAAGAGTACAGTATCCACTGCAGTGGATAAGACTGCTCGCTGCCCAGCAGCCTCTGGATGATGTAGATTGCTCCTCTTTGATAAAATATGTGTGGCCACAAAAATTAACCATCTAACACATGGTCCCAGATAGTCTCTCCCAGAACACCCCGGAGAGATAATTCCCTCATTGTTATTTAGAGAGAGAGAGATGGGTTGCATCCCAATCCCATTACTCCTGAATCTGGAAGGGGTTGAGGGAAAGAGGAGATTACAAATCCATGCCCAGTTTTGAATACTCTAATTGAAGGACCAGATCTAAACATCCCTAAAATCTCGAGCATTTGAAATGTGGGCCCAGATCCAAATTTTACTGATCAGGCACATCTCCATAAACAAACAGAGAGCTGTACAACAGGTTTCCTACAGCTAATATCTCATTGCTCTGAAGAGCTTGCAGCCTAAGCAGCAAGAACACCTACAAAATTGAATTGAACAACAGAACAAACATTGAAGCATTAACGCAGATGACATCTAGTTGCATGACATCTCCTTTGAGTTCTTGGTGACAGGAAGGGTGCTTTGAAAACTCTAGCTACTCCCCATCTCTGGAGCTATATACTGTGGTACAAGTTCAACCATTTATAGGTACATTTCCTGGTCTTTATCCTGATGTAGGGAGTTTATTTTTACTGCTTGTGAGTTTGCAATGTGATATGGCAACTAAATCCAATGTAATTTTAGGTCAGGCATGAAACAGTTGTCCATGAGAGTAAGATAACCATTTACACAGCTCTGTGTGCGACTGATCCTGGAACACTTGTCCTGGTCACCACCACGTTACCAGAAAGATTATTGGCCAACTGGATAGAGTTCTGGGGAGGGTAAAAAAAAGGATCACGGGGGCTGGAGGGATTGATTTCTGAGCAAAGAGCTAAATTTGAATAGGTTGGCTAAGTGATAGGATAAGGGTGGTAAGATGGCAGCAAGATGGCAGGCTGTATGTTAGAATGGGGCAGAAAGAAGATGAGTACTTTTGACTGATTCACTGAGGCAGGTGTGGCTTGTTAGCTCCATTAGGCTATACCAGAGATGGGCATAGCCCTCTGGAGCACAAAGCAGACACAGAGAGGGAGGAAACTCCAGAAGCAGTCAAGATTTGTGAAGAAAGCTTAAGCTGAATTTAAGTCATGTAATTACATGAAAAAATCAGAATATTTCAATCAGCTCTAACCAGAAATGAGATGGTTGTGATCTGATCAGACTGCACTATGAGACATACTGGCTCTTGATCAGACTGTCAAGGAAAGTGGTGAAAGCCCCATGATTTCAGATATTTAACTCTAGACGGGACAAAGTTAGTAAATGCACAATGAAAAACAATTCTGCATTACCCGGGGAAAAACTGATGTGCCCATATAGGCCTTTTCCAGCCCTATGGTTAAATGAGGGTAGGCAACAGAACAACTTTCAGAAGACAAAGACCAACATTTTGAACTCTGGATCCTCCAAAACTCCAAACCCACTGCTCTCCACCCCTGAAAAAGAGAAGCCCAGCAAAGAAAAGATTTTCATCCCATTTTCTCAATCAGTCATTTCTGAAAACAGCAAATTGAAAATTGTTTTGCTTACACTCTAAAATTTTTACAGTGTCAGATCTACTGGGAATTTGAGATTCAATGATTTTTTTAACTCAGATATGGTAATTCTTATTGGCCTGTGTATGAGGTCTGTGTGCCTCAAAGCGGCAGGGAATTTATGATTTGGAGTCTAGTTTTTGTCAAGGTTTCTGGGAAGGTTTTACAGCAGGAGATAAAGGCCAGGAATTAGGATGTCTGGGTTCTATTCCCTACTCTGGCACTGATCACTGGGTAACCTTGGACAAGTCACTTCATCTCTCCTGCCTGTGTTCCCTCTCTGTAAAATGCGAGTCCTGACACTACCCTGCCTCTCAGGGATGATGATACTAAATTAACTAGCCTTCAGAAACAAGGTATTAGAGAAGTGCTAAGTATTATTGGGCATATTTCCCAGGTACACATCTTCCTTACTAGAATGAAAGTTCCTCCCCTTTCCACTACATCAAAATTCTAGTATTAGGAAAAGCCAAACCCCAACATTTTTTCAAACCCCACGTTATATCCCCAGACCCTTCCATTAATCAGCAGGGACCCTTATTGATGTGTTTGTTGCAGCAACAAAATTAACTGCTGGGGCGATTTTACCAGAACACCACGTCAATCCCATTTTCTATTATTAGACATATATGTGTTATGTTCATTGATCCTATGCACTAAATTTCCTCAGGGGTTAACAATACTTTAGATACACAGACAAAAATCCATGGAAGCCTAAAGAATACGCAAAGCACCAGATTCCTACAGGCCTCCGGGGTCTGTGTTTTCTTTAGTTTACAAAGACACATCATCAATATAGCTCCTTAATTTCATTTCGTTATTCCTCTTGCATACCATGTATATTCCCTCCAGGCTGACTTGAAGGTGTTTTCCATGGCAGTTTTGGAGATATTCAGCTCTAGTCATTAGCTACACCTTGTATTATGTGAGCAAGATGGTCAGGCTTTAAGACCCATGTGAAAACATATCTTATTCCTTTGTTTTTCACAGGAATAAAACATTGGTATTGAGGCATCTTGTGGATGTAACATGCACTGTTCAATTCCAAAGGATTCCCATTATAACTCAGCTTTAATTAATGACCTAACACAAAATAAGTTCCAATAAACATACCCAGTAGCGAAGCAAAAATGGACAGTGATTTTAAAATGCAAAACAAACAACGAATAGGTAAATGGCCTCTAAATGAACAACTGAGGGTAGATGAAGAGAACAGATAGATACCAGATAAAGGTATGGCAGATCATAGGCAGATACAGTAAGTGGAGAGATACAGTAGATGGATAGGTAATAGAGTAGTTGGATACAATAGATGGATGATGAATAGGTACAGTAGAGAGATGATAAACAGGCACTCACTATAAACAGACAGGTACAGGAAATGATAGATAATAGTCAGATATAGTAGATGAGTGCAACAGATGGATGATAGATAGGGACACTGGTTGGAAAATAGGCAGCCACAGCAGCACTGCCACTTTTGGCATATATAGTGCTATTTTATCTCTCAATCTGAAGGCACTTTACAAAAAAGGGAGGATGATGCTTACCCACCTTTATAGAGAGGGAAAATGTGGGACAAACAGGTGAAGTGACTAGCCCAAGATCTCACAGACATCAATGAACCCTAGCCCCAAATTCAGACTACTAGCACCAGAACTGCTCTGTAGGCACAGGATAAACAGGCAGCTTATCTTGAGCTGCTTCATACCTATCAACTGCATGTTGGGTCAAATTCTGCTCTAAGTTACGCAAGTGTAAATCCAGAGGAACACCAGTCATTTCAATGAAGTTACTTCAGATTTATGCCAGAATATATTAAATCAAAATCTGGCCCACCATATCTAGTATCTATCTTCTGTACTGAATCTGATGTAGTTGTAGCAGTTATAAGTAACAAGCAGATACAGTGGCTAGACAAAGTAGCCAGACAATAGGCAGAAATTGTAGTTAAATGATGGCTAATGGGCAGCTGAGAGAGTAGATGGACAGATGCAGCAGAGAGATGAATAGAATAGATAAGCAGGCCTCAGACCCCACTCTGAACAATTACAGTTTGCTTTGTATATTCTAATCCTCTGCAAGGTTTCTCTCCAGTGATTCCAGTTAAATTAGTTATTATCCCATTTGTGTTTGTCCCTGGAATTATTTGAGTGGCATGGATCAAAGGAGCACAGTAGGTTTTAATGTGGCGTGCAGTCTAAAAAAGCCAGTGTATTATAAAGCGCTCCCCACTCTAATGCATTCAAGTCTCATGCTGGAAAGTGGATCTTTAACTTCTAATTAGCACATCGTGGGATCTGTCCAAACAACCCTGCCATGTCTATCCTTGCAAACACAGATGCGCTCCCCCAGGGACTCAACCAGCTCAACACCTACAAGCAGATAGCTGGTGGCGGAGGTAGCTGGTGGCGGAGGTAGCAGAACAATCACACTCTATAAAGCACATACAGGGAGCAGGAGAGGCTAGATCTAGCTGTGAAATTGGAATCCAATTTTTATATACCTCATTTCCCCTTGTCACCCGACCACTTGCGCTCCTCCCACTCCCACCAAATAAGAGAGACCTCATTACGCATTTAATTTAAAACACCATTAGTGATTAGAATATTTTACGGACTAATCGCATGCCAAATGTTCTGTTTTAAATCAAAGCTGCTTGCAGTTATACACATGCAATAGAAAGGGAACAGCTTTCTTTGTGCCTCAGAAACACGCAAGTGCTCAGACACAATAGTGATGGGGGCCATCAAAACTAAATGAGACTGATAGACAGACAGACTCTGGGTGCTTCACATCCCAGGTCAGAGGGAGCAGGGAAAGCTGTAGAGGAAGCATGTTCAGCCTCTAAGTTGAATGAATCCTCCCCCTGAAAAGGGCCCCAAAGCAACATTTATGAACTTCAAAGGGAGCATCAGCCAGCCCTATCTTGAATGTGCAGGTGGGTAAACCCAATCTAGGCCTTTCAGTGGCAAACTGAGTAAAAAAATGGGAGAGTCTTGGAGGAAATCTGTCCATCCCCAAAATATTGGTGAAGAGAATTCTCTACAAGAATGTTAGCCATTCAGTCTCCAAACTTCCTCATCCCCTTCTGTTCCTAACCTCTCTCCAGTATGCTCAAGGTTCCTAGCTCAGTTGTGAAGTCAGAGTCAGTCTAGGGACCCACAGTTGGGATGGGTAGCACTGGCACACCCATGCCTACAACCTGGTGAAAGGTCTGGCTCTACACAGCCAGTTCCGAGTTACCGGGACTGACACACATTCGGACAATAAACTCCTCCCAATTTGGCATTGCATGTGGTTCCTGGTAGCAAAGAGCATGTTGTGGGTAGGAGATGGACAGGCAAACCAGCTGGGATCAAAGAAAAAATGACTCAAGTTTGTGAGCATGATGTAAGCCAGGCACAAAATATGGGTGAAATTCAAAAAGATTTGGTTCATATCCCCACCACCCCATCCCATCCAGCCAACAAACTGATGATATCTTCTCCAGATAATCCCATGAGGGCCCTCCCTAAGACATAAGGAGCCCTCTTTGGGCTTTGTTAAGCGCATGTCATGCATTAACACTCTTTTTTACTCGTATAGCATTTTTCATCTGAGGATCTAAAAGCACACTAAAAATGTTAATGAACTGATCTTCATACCATATGAGATGAGTCTCATCTAAACATTACAGATGGAGAAGCTGAGGGCCAAGAGCAGTTATACACCACTAGCAGACCTCAGAACAGAACACAGGCATCCTGCCACCCAGCTTTTGCCCTTGATAACTCTGTGTTTGACAGTACACATGGGCATCTTGAAGGTTAAAATTATTTCTGTTACTGAGGCCCCGCCAAGAAGTAGCCTATTACCCTCCTTCCTCATGCTAACCCTCTGATCCACATGATACACTGGGACCAACGCAAGCAAAATGATCAGCAGGACATTCATGTGTATCAGTGACATAAAGGAAACCAAAGGAAACAGCAGTGAGCAAATGGCAGTCAATAGCGTCAACTGCTGGTGACAGATGGGGTGACTCATCCATTACATCAACTCCCCTGACAACACCCACAAGAGGCAGAATGCTAAGCACTAGCAGAGAGAGGGACCACAGGTAGGGCTGTGGTTTAATGAGACTCTGGATGGGGTGGTGTGAATGTTAATGTGCCCTCCTTGCCATTAACGCCACATGACTACACCCCTGCTAACAGCAGCAGTGTAAACACACACACCCCTCAACTGGGAGTTTGGGACTGGAATGACCATAACAATTCTTAGCAGAACCAGGCAGCTTGGATAGAGATTTGCCTGGGTTTGGATCAAAGCCATCTGAAATCGCTTAGTACTGTATGGTTACCACATGACTCTCGAAATCAGCACAGGCTGTTGCGGAACATTCATAATTCTCACCAACCTAGCCTGAGTTTGGGGTTTGTGACAGTTGACTTAGAGATGGGCCCAACCTGGAACCCAGGTTTAGAACAGAGCTGAAATGTCACTCCCTGACAGGCTAAAGCCAAACACGCTGATCTGGTTTCAAGCCTGCTCCGTCAGAGCTGTGGTTTTCCACCTGCTCCATCAGTCTAGGTTTTTATACCACCCTGACCATATGTTGGTGACTCTTGATTCCACCAAAAAATTATGCACAGCCCTAGTCAGGGCTCCTGGATCTATTCCCTGACTTGCTGCATGACAGTAGGCTAGTCATATTGCCTCTGTGCCTCAGTTTCCCTCCTCTGTAAAATGAGGCAACAATTAGGGCTGGTTGAAAATTTTCCATTGACACTTTTTTAAAGGAAAATTGGATTTTCCACTAAACAAAACATTTTTGTGGGAAGTGTCGGATTTCCTAAAAAACTCAATTTTGTCAAATTGGGGGAGGGGAAATGAAACGCCACAATTTTGCACAGGAAAAAAATCCCCTATTTTCCACCCAGCTGTAATGATGACACTTCTCTGCCTCAAGTCATTGAATTTCTGAGGTTAAGTTTACCATGTCTTAAGTTCTTTCGGGTCCCTACGTGCGAGATGAAATTGCAGAGATAAATATTGTCTAAACTGCCATGACTCAGGACTTGTGTCGATGAGATTCTGGAATAAGCCTCAGACTGAGACGCAGTGGGAGGAAGTTTCACTCTCTAAATGCATTTCGAGAATGGGCTACAGTTAGTGTGAAAGATACCCCATGAAGTTCTGTTCTTCTGAGTTACTTCCACACCCAGCCCCCATGAGAAAGGCAGGATAGGTCCCAACATCAGATTCCGTTTGCATGAGCATTGCACACTCTGTGCATGTGTTTAGAAATCTCCCCTGCACGCGCAGCTCACTCACCTTGGCCTGTATAAGCGCCTGTGTCCCCACAAGGGGCCTCAGCCAAGTTCACAGCAGAGGCTTGCTCTGGCCTGTCAGCAGCAACGAAGCAGGCTGAACTGAGCTTTAGCTGAAACATCCCTTCAGAGACACAGGCTCCCATCAGCTGGCAGCAGTGTTGGGGCGTGCATCAAAACATGAGTGACCCCAACTCCAGAGGTCAGTGCACTTAAGAGACAGGCTAAAGAGGCTCCCAACACTGCACCTGCCACAACCTTTTACCTTACTGGGGCTGGCATTAGTTACAGATTAATTGAGGTGGCGGCCATGTCTGCAGTTTGGCTTCCATTAAGCAGATTGTCATCATTTTACAGCTCGCACTTTGCCCTGGAGAACACAGCCAGCAAACAATGCAGGGGACAAAGAGTCTCAATGAAGGGCATCATTGCATTGACATGCGCGCGCACGCGCACACACACACGCGCGCTCACACAGAGTGATCTATGGTGACATTAATTAAGAGCAAATAATGCTGAATAATTACTAGGATATGAGTAGCAGCTATTTAGGGCCTGACCCAAAGCCCACTGAAGGCAACGGAAAGATTCCCATAGACTTCAATAGGGTTTGGATTAGGCTCTTAGTCCTCAAAATTAGGAGGGAGACATTCCTCAAAAGGGACTTTAGAAAAGATTAGACCTAGCATTTAGGATATGCTATGGTATAAGAACAATGGGGGAGGCTGGTAGAACTCAATATAATAAATTATTCTTGTCTGATTTTTTTCTATTGTTATTTCAATTAAAACAGAATGGGGGAAGGGTTAGAATTTATATAGGCCCTTGCACAAGAACAAGGGTTTCTTTAATGTTAAGACATTGGTTTGTAATACAAAACCAGCTCTAAACCTCCCCTCAAAGTCAGGGAAAGTGTAATGTGAATCTTCATTTGAACTGTATGACTCAAGTCCCCCTCTGCTCATTATTGATCTTGGACAGAAATTGCACCCTTGTTAGTGTTTAAAATATGATCATTACCAGATTTCCACTCATTCTTTTTCTCCAGTAAATTGCATAGAATATTGGCTCAAATCCTGCCCCCATTAAAGTCACTGGTATTTTACCTTTGCTGTCAGTGGGAGCAGTATTAGGGTCTATACATTACTCTACAAACATTTGCTTTCTTGCAGAAGCCTGGAGTTGATTCTTGTTTGACTTACATATGTTTGACACCTGAAGAACTCCAGTTACTCCAGTACAGTTACTCCTAATTTACACCAGTAAATTGTCCAAGGGGACAATCACACTCCAGTTGTCCAGCATACAAGTTCCAAGACAGAACGATAATGAAGATGACACAGCCTTCCCTCTGTGTTTAAGAAAGGGCCATCTCATCTCAGCAGCACTAATTTCCCAGGGAGATCAGACAGAAATCTGAGGGTTGGTTTCTACATGTTTATAAAGAATTTATAATGACCGTATACAAACAGAACATTGTCCATGTTGCTGTAATTATGGCAAAGCACAGCATTGTCCTCCTTTAAATATCTGCGCTTCCTCCTTCAGCTTGCAAATGACTCAGAGATACACAGGCTAGTTTACTACTTGAAAAGCTGCACAGGAAGGAAAAAAGATACTGAAAGGTCCTGATACTATCTCAGAGCTCTTTATACTTTCCATAAAAAACAGAGCTCAAATCTCTGATCATTCTTCTGGAAACATTTAGCAACAGTGATCCATGCTTCCTTGTGTGGTTATGCAAGAGGGCACAAGGAGACATACATACTCTGGCACCTGCACCGAGGGACTGTGAATTTGATCATTATTGCTATAGGTGCAAAAGAGGGCAAGTATTAGCACCACTGATGCAGTTAGTCAACCCAAAGAGGAAAGGGAGGAGCCTCTGCAATATGCAGTTTGAAAGCAGAATTCCATGGGAACTAGATTTTCTGTTTCAGAGGAAATTCTGAAATTTTTTATTTTGTTATGAAATGTCCAATTTTCTGATTTCCCATTAAATTATATTTTCTCAAAAAAATTCTGTTTCGGGTCAAAACTGAATTTTTGTTTCGATTTTGACTTAACATTTACCTCCATTATATAATAGAAAATAAATTTTGAAATGAAAATTGCTTCAAGACAGAAAGTTGAACCATTCTTTTCCAAAAATGTCAACATTAGAAAAAAAATTTGAAAAGAAGTGTTTCAGTAAACAAAATTTTGTCGAAATCGACAATCATACAGAAAGCTTTGATTTAGATAAAATGGTACTTTCTGATTGAAAAAATGGTTTATTGGAGAATTTTCAAGCCGCTCTATTTGGAAGTGTTATGCCTCTTTTCAGTGAACTGTATCTTTAATTTTTTTTTTTAAATCAGCCTATCTGCAGACACAGCAGGTAGGATTTTCAAGAGCCTATGTGATTTAGAAGCAGACATCCCATTTACTTTTAATTTAATTAATTTTAATTTAATTAATTTTAATGTGATGTGTTCACCTAAGTCACATAGGTGCTTTGGAAAAATTCCACCCAGCAGCCATTTTGTTCTCAGAGCTGCTGCAGCCTGTTAGACACAGGGCATACACATTACGCTCTCATTCATGGAGTCTTCTCCCCTACCCCTTCCCCCATCCTTAAATCTAAAGTAAGTAATCTGGGACTGAAAGTGCATGCCTGTATATATAACCAGGCCCCTTCTGCACTGTGTGGCAGACAACAGGGAAGAGCAGCTCACACTACATCCCCCAAAACCCCACAAGAAACCCCACACAATCCAACACCTCAGTGCTTACCTGTAATTGACCTCCAGGGACTGATATTGGGTACAATGCCCCTCTATCCACCTCTCAACACACAGTCATACTGTGTAAAAGCCCAGCGATCCCAAGAAATGAAGTTAGTTATGGACTATCACTTGTGCAGCACGTAGAAGGTTTGTAATACAGCTTATTGACTCAGAAAGTTTGCTCTCACCGGCACAGGTCACCCCGGTAATTAAAGAGTTAAAGGATGAATTTGCCATTGCAAGGTAAATCATTCCTGCGAGGCAAACATAAATGGGGAAAGGAAAAAATAATCAGAGCCTCTCTACTCAAGGAGAATTGGAAAAGAGAGAGTCGAAAGGGTGAATTTAGCTATAGAAAAGGGATTAGCCTCCTTGCAGTGCAATCTGGAGTCACACAAGCAATTGGGAAGCATGCTTCCGAAAGCCTGATCTGCAGCATATTTACCTTCACAAATCAATTCAGTGCTCTTGGTCTCTTTGCCTCTACGAGAGAATAACATGCTTTTTCCAGCGGATGCAACAGTCTATTTGCTAAGCTGAATTACTACAAAATTCTCCTCCTCTTCCTCCTCCCCCCACCAATTTTCCTACCACAATCTCCTGACTAAGACTTGGCCACTCAGTAAGGTTCCCCTTCGGAAGACAGTGCAGGGGGAGATTTCCACTCTGTGCTGAGCTGGAAGCTTAGGTTTTGCACTTTGCAATGCATTATCCATGGAGATAAACTCCTCGGGCTAAATCCAGAGAGGTGCTGAGTGCCATCAGGGCCTGCTGCCTTCAGAGGCTTTGCTGCAGCTTTGCAGCTGCCTCAGTGGGCTCACGGCATCTCTCAGCATTTGGCCAAAGAGTTAGTCCAACAACAAGAGAATGTGCATTGAGAAAAGGAGCCAAGTGGGATGTGGGGAGAGTATAGGGGCAGGAGCATTGCAATTATTGTAGGGAGAGGAGAACATTGAACTCTAAGTGCATCAGTGCCTGATGTCCAACACCCACTGCCTGGAAACACAGCGAATTCTTGCATGTTACCCCCTCCCTTCCCACTGCTGACAACGCCAACCCCAAAAAAGAGAGAGCTCCTCCAACCCCCACTCCCCCTTGCCAGCCAGAGCACCTGGGTCATTTGCAAAGCATCAGTCGAATGATAGCAATGGGAACAGAGATGCCACCATTTCAGAACTTTATGAAGCTGGCAGGGCACAAACAGCAAACCCCCCTCTCATCCAGGAGACTCCCATCAGATCAGGGCTGATGCACATTGGAGGGATCAGAGTGAGAAACCTCAAGGACCTTCTCTCTGATTTCTTGTGATCTACTGTTTTAAAGTAATAGTGTCCCTTATGCTGGCTGCAGAGACCAGCAAATCAATGGTCCAAAAGGGTCTAGAGATTTACCCTTCTTTTCAAATGGCATGTAAATATGAATGAATCTACCAAATACCTCTGAGACATGAAGGTATCAAACAGCATCTTCATGTTACAGAAGGGGAAACTGAGGCAGAGAGAGAGGCAGCAATTCTCCCACTGTCACCTACTGAGTGCAATTTTTGTTTCCCACTGTGATGTATTGAAGACTGCGCTGGAATTGCTAACTATCATTTTAAGAGCAGGGATGTTTTCTGGTCCAGCTTGCAAGGTAAGAGGATCTGTAAGGATGGAAGTGTGCAATCAGAGTCAATTGGTAAAAGCAAAAATGGGTGAGTTAAGGAAAAGCCTGTCTTCTCTCTCTCTGCTTTTGGGTACTTGGGTGTTATCATTCTGAATTTTAAGAAATAAAATAGTGTTATGTTGCAACTATTTTCCAACAAGAGTATTTATGTTTTTATCTACCTTCTCTGTGTGTATGCCCTGAATGTAAAACCCAACTCCATGCTCAATCTTCCAGAGCTTGTTTTACTCGTACCTCCAAGGTAAGAAAACTCTTCCACCCCTACTCAAGGCAAAAGAAGCAACAAAGTTCCCAGCAGAGCACTGGAGTCATAGGAACCAGAGCAGAACACACTGTTTAGCTCATTATCCTCTGCCATCCCAACCAGAAGAGATACCCTCCTCTACTTCCCAGAGGAGCTGGGAAGGCTAATGAAAGAAAGTCCATACAGAGCTCTAAAGGCCTCATGGAAGTGCTAATGATTACTACTCACAGAGGAATACTGGGCTTTTATATAGGAAAAAGTATTGTTCAGACAAAACTTGCCTTTGTTCAGTTCCCCCCACCAGTCACTCTCTTTCCTTGGCATTAAGGCCATGTGATCTGCAACCAACACAAACCCCAAGTATACAAAAACAAAGCCCTTATTTGCATCAGTGGGAGCACCCCTGCTTCATTTACATCTTTACACCCATCTACACTAGTAGGTTTGCACTGGCACAGCTGTACCAGGGATTGGCTGAGTAGAGAGGACAGTCTAGTGGACAGGGTAACGGACAGGATTCTGGGCACTATGTAGCTGTAGTATGGGCTGGCCATCAATAGCTGAAATCCCCAATGTGCACAAGACTTAACAGGGCCTTGTGAGAATATCCAGCTCAACCCCCTTCACTTGCTGATCTCTCTGCTCTCAGCCCAGACGCATTGATCCCTTGGAGCTAATATTTTAAAGCCCTGCTAGAGAGTCCACCATACTTTTGTGTATAAAATAAAATAAGGCCTGATTGAAAACCCTTTTCTTGGGGACTCTTCAACTCAAGAGAGAGAAGCAGCTGAAGTTCTTTGTATGGAGTCTCACCGGAGGAGGAAAAGAGAATTCAGTAATAAAGTTTGCATGGCCTGATCCAGCCTAACCCAGGAATGGGCCTTTCTTCCCATGTGTGGAAGAAATCATTATACATAAATCATTAAACAGAGCTGACTTTGGAGGAATCCAAACCTTTTGCCATTACCATATTAGCATCACTTAGCTCAATTTGTGAGTGGTTCCCTAACTGCTCTTGGCCTGTCATTTTGTATTCCCTTTCAGGAGCTTCACTTCCATGCTCCTGCTTAACTAAGATTATTTCTAGTGTCTTTCCAGTTAAAGAATAGCCAGTGGGCCATAAACTATGATCAGTATAAACCCTGCTTGCAGAGGAACATGAGGCATCCCACATTGAATTAAGTATCCTCCAAGCGTTATAATGGCCTTAGGCTTAATCTTTTGGGAAAACCGAACAATAAATCAAATAGAACATACCCTACTTGACTAACTGAGCAGTGCTGAGAGTACGAGGAGAAAGGGGTGTTGTGACTAAATTCATTCATGATTTTAAAAGGTTACTAACTACTTAGAGAAGGATGGGCTTGCGGTTAAGGCATCAAGAAGATGGAATCAGATGTGGGTTCTACCACAGACGACCTCCTGTGATGATGATGCTGGGAAAGTTGCTTATTCACCTGCTGTGCCTCAGTTCCCCCTCTGTAAAATGAGGATTATAATGCTCTTTGTTTGCATTCTCCTTTTATGCTATAGGCTTTTCAGGACAGGGACTGTCTCTCAGTGTGTGTATACACAGTGCCTATCACAATGGGGCCAAGATTAAAGCTAAAGCCCTTCAGTACTACAGCAGATGGTTCTGCATGGAACAATGGCATGAAGTAAGGAGGTGAAGGAACAAGGTTTGAATAAGAAAAGTTTGGAAGTAATGGAAGGATCTAAAGTGCTTCCTTCCCCCTGTTGGGTTGGTGGGATAACTTACAGAGTCTGGAGGGGAACAACAAAAAGACAATTTATTTAAGAGTTCTTCATTCTGACTCAGCTTAATTCAAACTACATGAGCAAGTTGGAACAAGATAAATGAGGTTTCCCCTGAACTCCACCCACACATGGTATAGAATGACAGCACTTATGGCCAATCAAACAAGACAATAATCCTATCTCATTCTTATCATCAGGAGACCTCAACAGACTTTACAAAGGAGGGCAATATCATTAACCTCATTTTACAGACACAGAAACTGAGGCAGAGAGAGGAAGTGATTTGAGCAAGATCACCCAGTAGTAGAGGTGGGAATAGAAAACAGGCCTCCTGAGTATAAATCCAATGCGCTATCCACTAGGCCACACCACCTCTCCATTACATGAGCATAACCTTCACTGATTTATACCCTGAGGGAGGGACAATGACTTAACTATTGACAGCAGGCTGTGTTTCCAAATTAACCCTTTAATGGGTGTTACATACTAAATACATAGAACTACAATAAATTAGCTTCTTCTAAAGTCAAAACTCCTCCCTGCGGCTAATCTGTGATCTCTGAAAACTGCACTAATTAGGATTGCCTGAATTTTGAAAGAATCTTAACCAGCTCAAGACAATAATATCTAAACAACCTGGACACACGTGCATGCCAATCCAAACAAACCATATTTTTAAAAGAAAAACAAATCTTTCCCATACAAAAAATCTGCTTTTGGCACATCATTTGGGTGTTTTAACTCAGAGAAATAAAGTCTTGTATAAAAAGAACACATTGTTATTAGTTCAGCTAAAGTGGAGCCTGATTCCTTTTCAATATAAAATAAAAGGAGGAGATTAAATGGTGCTGATAACAATCTGATGACATGTTGAGGTTTAGCAGATGGATTAATTTCTTTTTACATTATGTTGTTAGCACCGCTAAAGAGCTTGTCACCTACTTTACATACAGTGGTGACTGCTGCGGAAAACTAAGCCTCCAATGGTTTTCTGAGAGGACATTCTCTGCACGGTACAGTGGATGTCACAATGCAGTTCCAAGGAAATTGAATGTCCTTAACTGGAATTGTTTGAATTTTTGAGCTTTGAATTTGAGAGGAAGGATGATTTAATGGTTAGACTGTGATCTTAGAACTCAAGAGACCTGGGTTAAATTATGAGTTCTGCCATACACCTTGTATGAGACCATGGGCAAGTCACTTATTCGCTCTGTGCCTCAGTTCCCATTCTGTAAAATGAGGTTAATAATACACAGAGATAGTGAGAAGAAACACACTGAAGACTGGCAGGTGCTCAGATACAATTGTAACAGGGATAAATAAGTTCTGTAGCAATGTCTTGCTCTTAATTGTGCTATTAAATAAAGTATCGTATTCCACCCCACAGGTGGGCCAAGAGCCAGAAAAATTATTGACATTTTGGCAACTTCTGCATTGAACTTTGCTTCACCTACATTTGATGCCCTTTATAATTTGCTTTTCATGACCATTCCTGCAAGCAGTGGTTTGCTCAGATGAATGTTTGCAGAAAGCATCAGTCAAGCCTGAGAGTGAGATTTGATTAGTAACTTAAACTAAATGTGTTGCATGAGAAAAAAAATTTGTTTTGGGCTGGAGCTAAGATAGGTGTCTTCCAGTCAAGGAACAGAACACCATGTGACAGAGGTGACCAATCACACAGCTTAAATATTGAATGGCAAATGTCAGATACTCAAGGAAATGCAAATGGAGATGAGCAGAGATCCCAGTTTTCTGTGATAAAAAACCCAAAAATTCTCCAATAAAAACAACATAAAAATCTTCATTTTTCTGTAATTAAAATGAAACCTGATCCAGGAAACTCCACCGCCTGGGACTGACAGCCTCCATTTCCTGTATTTCTCTGTGTATGCTGGTGGCATGGGATTCTACTGTATGTGTTTTTATTTTTTCAAAATATGTAAAAACTAAAAGTTCTCTGTAGAAACACAAATTTCACGTTTTTCCATAGCAAATGGATTTCTAAGATCCCTGGTAATGAATTATAGTACCATCTACCTCTTATAACCCATTTTTCATCCAGACATCTCAGGGCATATAGATGGTTTAATCCCAATTTTATAGTTGGGGAAACTGAGGCATAGAATAACCATGTGATTTGCCCAAGGCTACACAGCGAGTTAATAGTCAGGAAAATAACCCTGGTTTCCCTGACTTTCTGGCTGGTAAGCTATACTATTTGCTGGGCCACATTGCTTCCCAGTTAGCGAGCAATCCATACATTAACATCTATTCATAAAAAGTCATGTGTTGAACCGTTCTTTTCCCCACTACCCAGAACACACAGGTTCACAGACAGACTTTTGAGCTGAAGAAGTATGTCGTTTATTTGCTGCTTCAGTGAGTGATCAGTCCACCGAAACAGGGCACAACATAGGGTTAAATTCAAGCACACCCACATTTAGGTGCTTGCCTTATACACATTGTTACAAAGTTATTCATGCCTAACACTAAGATTAGTTTGCTAACTCAGTTGTTACCTGATCAGATTGCTGATCAAGTTGTTCACCTGATTAGGTCTCTGACCAAGATGTTCACCAGGTTGTTCTCTTTCCTTGACAGACAAGCAAGCATCTTTTCACGTGTCTCAACACCTAAAATATACATTCTGCATATTACATGCTACACCATTCAAACAATTCAAATCAGGGAACAGGTCCATCAAAACAGCCAGGTGTTCGTGGACAATTCCCAAACTGGGGAAACTGGCTAAATCTTCTGAAAAAAAACAGTCACTGCAAATTGTGGACTCATCTCTAGTGGCTGGAAGTGGTGAAGTATAAATCAGTTTGGATGCAAGGCATGAAATGTTGTTCTAAGAAGATATCATTATAGTTGATGCCCTTCAAAAATTCCTTCTGCCCTACAGGGTAAATTCTGTTTGATAATATGAAGCTCCTACTTAAAAAAGAACAAGAAAAACCCTTTCTTCAGGAATGGAGGACTTTCAAAGTACCAGTATAATAGTTAGGATTATAAAGTATCACTCCTCCCGTGCTCAGACAATCAGGTTTCAGGATACAGATGTTTTGAAGAACTCCTATTATCATTGGCTGATGAGGTAGTGTAGGTCCATGTGGAATAATGCATACTACTGGTGGGACCACATATGACTGTTTTTGTGAAAACTAAATGATTTGTGGCTTTGCTTCAAAAATATTTCCTATCATTCACTTTCCATGAAAGCACCTGGGAACATTCATCCTGAAGCCATGGTGCCATGAAAAATGGGCTGTGTGTGTGAAAAGATGTAAATGTTATGATCCTTGTCATGGGACATTCTGCTGTACTGATGGTGGTGGTTCAACCCCACATAACGATTGAAGAGGATCATAGTTTAAACCTATAGTCTAAGGTGGGACAGAGTACTTAGGAACTGCCACAATGGAACAGGCCAATTGGCCTTCTAGTCTGGTGTCCTGTTTCACAGCAACCAGTGCCAAATGCGTCAAAGGAAGACAACCTCCCAGCACACACAAAATGTACATAATTATGTATTATTATACCTCTGGGGGAAATTTCTTCCTGCCCCCAGCTGGTGATCATCTTATGCCCTGGAGCATGACAATTGTGAGACTTTGTCATTGTCATTGCAGATAATGTTGCTGCATGTAGTTGGTAGCCTTTCTAATCTCACCAAGCTGAGATCACTTCAGTTAGGGTGTGAATGTGCCAGCTAACTTCTCCCTAATGGAAATTTCAGTGGATTCCATTTGAATTTTTTTTTTGGTTTCTAAGTTCCTATTAGTGGGCAAGTGGATGCAGGAAACAATTGACTAACAGTCCCAATGCATTGCTCCCAATTACCTAGTTGCCAATTGGAATGAACTGAACATTACCAAATGGTATGTCCATTAGGGCTTCTTCACATGTGTTCTGCTCTGACCAGAACAACTTTCCATTCCAAAGAAGGAAAAGTAAGTATGTATGTACGCACGCATATACCCTCCCCTTCCTTCCCTCAGTAATTGCCACCAAATAACTCAGCTCCCTTGATCTGTGAAAACAATTTTAAGTGGTCTCTGCTGTGTGTTGTACATACAGAAAATGGAATGAAATCTATCTAACACACTGTGCAAACCTATGTTAAAGCTACATACCTATCTGTCCAGTCCCTATTTTCCAATAGGGTTATTTTATTATGCATGGGACACATGTAGCTAAGGAACCCAGAGGACACTATTCTAAGAATGACAAACAAATAAATTGGTTGCCCTCTAACATCTCTCTCCTTTTCCCTAGCTGACCCAGGCTACTGAAAAATTAATCCAGCCTTCCATAGGCTGGAATAAGTGTGCGTCAACTCTCAACTGAAATAAGCAGCAAAGCAGGCAAGTGGGAGAACAAGGCTACCTAAAAGAATATCTGATGATTCCTATGTGGGATGTCTGGAAGAAGCCTAGACAGTTTCTATATAAATACCATAAGAATCTATGGAGAGTCTTAGGCCATGTCTGTCTACACTAAAAAAAAAAGTCAACATAATATATGTCAATTTACAGCCACTGCTGTTATTACACCCACTCCCCAGGCCCAGCTGGGAGCCTGGGGAAGCCACAGGGGACTTCTCCCCTCCATTTCCTTGCTGAGAGAGAGGGGAAGCCCTGCAAGGCTTCTCCAATCCCCATTTTCCTCCAGAAAGGCAGCCATGTCAATTTCAGCCTGAAATTGGCAAGGCTGCCCCTCTGGGAGCAGCCACAGAAAGGGCCTCAGACTTCTTCCCTCCCAGCCAGGAGCCTGGATCCAGTGCTGCAGCTTGCAGCAGCCTAGGCTTTTTGCCCAGCTCCCAGCCAAGAGATGGAACCAGTTGCCTGGGCTTGGGCTTTCTTGTCAATTTCACCATGCCAAGCAGCGAAATTGAGACGAATGAGAGCCCACCACCAAAGTAAGGGGGAGCAGTGTCTACATTGACACTGTGTTGCCCTAGCTTGAGGTGGTTTTATTTTGTTGAAAAAATAGGGCAGTTTTGATCGCAGGTGTGTGTGTGTGATTGCAGTGTGTACAACAGCACTGTTATGTCGATAAAAAGCTGGCTTTTGTCAACTTAATTCTTTAGTGTAGACCAAGCCCTAGTGAAATAGCCTCCCAGTGTGGGAGAGCAGTGACAGGAAGTGGGTGTGAAGGCTATGACAGATACGGAGGCAGCAGTGGTAGTGACCCAAACTGTGGAAGAGACAATAAAGATGACTGGATGTGGAAGCTGCGGGTTGTACCTCAAAAGAGGTTTATTTGTATGGAGTGCTGCCTGATAGAGCTGATGGAAAAGGAGATCTAAGGCTGGGAAATGCAGGTGGAAACTCTAGAATCATAGAATATTAGAGTTGGAAGGGACCTCCATAGGTCGTCATCTAGTTCAACCCCTTGCTCAAAGCAGGACTAACCTCAGCTAAATCAACTCTGGTTGAGTTTAGAAGGGGGTTCGAGCAAATGATGGATCAAAGGCATGAGGAGGCTGAAGGGAAAAGCCCAGACATGCAGATGAAAGCAGGACCAAAGAACTCTGAGGGAAGACTGCTGGGTGAGGAAAGTGGCCCGCAGGATCATGGCCAGAACTGATTTATTGACAGGGCCTGTGGTTGGCAAGGGTGGGCATAAGTGCCATTGGGTGAAAAACAAGTGCTTCCTAAACTTCCAGCTTTTGGCCATGTGACCAGAAGCCAGAAAGTTCGGGAAACAACCGGCTGAGAAACTAAGCTACCCAACACTCCAGCTGCTAAGGTAGTTTATGTGGAGCATCGGCAGCAGTTTAGCCCGAAGTTCTGCTACCGACACTCCACTTAAGCTACCTTGGCAACTGGAGTGTCGGGCAACTTAGTGATTCTCAGGCTGTCACTTCCCAAACTTCTGGCTTCCAGCCACATAACCAGAAGCCAGATTCCGCAACTGATTGGGTGGGCCTTCTTTCACCCATACCTATGCCACTGGTGGCCAGAGGAAGCATGTGACTATGAGAGCCAGGCAGAGGAAAAGATGGACGAGTGAAGAAAAAATAGAGCTCAGGAACAGGTGTGCGAAGCTGGAAAATGAAGAAGGGGAACAGCAGGCAGTAACTGAAGGTGGGAGGGCAAGGAAGACAGAAAGGCAGCTAGAGTGGATACACCAATGGAGATACCACCAAATAAGAGCCCCAGGAGGATATAAGATGTGTTGCAGAAGAACTCAAGGTAAAATAGAAGATGAGAGGACTTGCAGCCAGAAAGAATAAGGGATAGGCCAGAGATTGCACCGTCTCCAGGAAAAGACAGGTCTACATGACTGGGAACTTCCTGATGAGAAGAACAAAGAGGCCTGTAACAAGAGCTGATCCAGAGTACAGAAGGGTGTGCTGTCTGTCAGGTTCCAGGCTGAAATCCTAATGGGATAGGGAGAGGGAAAGAATCCACTGGTTATCTTTCATGTGGGAATAAATGCTAAGGCTAGATTCTTGCTGAAACATATAAAGGGAAGACTTTTAAGGAAATTGAGGCTCAAATTATCTTCAGTGGGATTCTGCCTATTCCTATGGGAGGAAAATAAAGGTGTGACAAGGTTATGATGATCAACAGATGGCTCAGGCAGTGGTGCTACAAGGAAGGCTTTGGGATGCATGGCCACTGAGAGGCCACTGTTCTCCTGGGATGGACTTCACCTGAGTAGGGAGACAAATAGACTTCTTGGGATGGAGGTTGGCACAACCGATTAAGAGAGTTTTAAACTAGGAATCTGGGGGAGATGCCCGAGTAATCACCACACCTGATTTTAACATTCAGAGAGAGGAAAATGAAGTAAGAAAGGATACAGTAGTGGGTAGGAGAATGGACATTAAAAGGAAAAGCATTGTAGACATCAGTTTAATAGGCGATATAGGAGGTAGAATAACTGTGCCAAATCAGGTAAGGAATGTGAGCAAAGCCAAACAGCAAAATTAAGATGTTTGTACACCAATGTGAGGAGCCTGGGTAAGAAAATGGAGGAATGAGAGCTATGGTGTAGGAAGTGAAACCAGATATTTTAGGGATTACAGAAACATGGTGGAATAGTAGTCATGACTGGAGTACAGGTATTGAAGGGTATGTGTTGTTTAGGAAAGCTAGAAGTAAAGGCGAAGGTGGTGAAGTAGCATTGAATATCAATGATGAGGTAGACTGTAAAGAAATTAGAAGTGATGGAATGGATAAGGCAGAGTCTGTCTAGGCAAAATCACATTGGGGAAGAAATCTACTAGAGTTTCCCTTGGGACAGTGCTTGTGGTGTGCTACAGACCACTGGGATCCGATTTGGATATGGATAGAGAGACTAATGTTTTTAATGAAGTAAATACTACTGCGAATTGTGAGATTATGGGAGACTTTAACTTTCCAGATACAGACTGGAGGACAAGTGCTAATAATAATTAGAGGATCCAGATTTCCTAAATGTCATAGCTGACAGGTTCCATCACCAAATAGTTGCTGAACCAACAAAAGAGGATGCCATTTTAGATTTGGTATTTGTGGGTAGTGAGGATCTCATAGAAAAACTGGTTGTAGGGGACAACCTTGGTTCGAGCGACCATGAACTAATTCAGTTCAAGGATAAACAAAAATAGATCTGTGACTAGGATAAAGTGAGAAATGCCAAAAGCCATGTAGAGGTGGACCTTGCAAAGGGAATTAAAACCAATAGTAAAAGGTTCCATAGCCATATAAATAGGAAGAAAACAAAGAAAGACAAATAAGGAAACTATAGGCATGGCCAAATATCTAAACAAATACTTTGCCTCTGTTTTTAATTAGGCTAATGAAGAGCTTAGAAATAATGGCAAGATGACTAATGGGAATGAGGGTATGGAGGTAGAAATTACGACATGCGAGGTAGAAGCCAAACTCGAACAGCTTAATGGGACTAAATTGGGGGGCCTGGATAATCTCTATCCAAGAATATTAAAGGAATTGGCACATGCAATTGCAAGCCAATTAGCAAGGATTTTTAATGAACCTGTAAACTCAGGGGTTGGACCATATGATTTGAGAATTGCTAACATAGTTCCTATTTTGACGAAAGGGGAAAAATGTGATCTGGGTAATTACAGGCTGTTAGTTTGACCTCAGCAGTATGCAAGGTTTTGGAAAAAATTTTGAAAGAGAAAATAGATAAGGACATCGAGGTTAACGGTAATTGGGACAAAATACAACATGGTTTTACAAAAGGTAGATCATGCCAGACCAACCTGATCTTCTCTGAGAAGATAACACATTTCTTAGACAAAGGGAATGCAGTGAATCTAATTTACCTAGATTGCAGTAAGGCATTTGATATGGTTCCACATAGGGAATTATTAGTTAAATTGGAAAAGATGGGGATTAATATGAAAATTGAAAGGTGGATAAAGAATTGGTTGAAGGGAAGATTACAATAGGTCATGCTGAAAGGTGAACTGTCAGGCTGGAGGAAGGTTACTAGTAGAATTCCTCAGGGATTGGATTTGGGACCAATCTTATTTAATCTTTTTATTACTGACCTTGGCACAAAAAGTGGGAGTGTGCTAATAAAGTTTGCGGATGTTACAAAGTTGGGAGGTATTGCTAATACAGAGAAGGACCAGGATATCATACAAGAAGATCTGGATGACCTTGTAACTGGAGTAATAGAAATTGGATGAAATTTAATAGTAATTTAGTAGTGAAAAGTGGAAGGTTATGCATTTAGGGACTAACAACAAAAAGTTTTCCTATAAACTGGGAACGTGTCAGATGGAAGTGACAGAGGAGAAGGATCTGAGCACTTTGGTTGATCACAAGATGACTATGAGTCGCCAATGTGATGTGGCCATGAAAAAAACTAATGCAGTCCTAGGATGCATCAGGCGAGGTATTTCCAGTAGAGATAGGGAGTTGTTAGTACCCTTATACAAGGTGCTGGTAAAACCTCATCTGGAACACTGTGTGCAGTTCTGGTCCCCCATGTTTAAGAAAGATTAATTCAAACTGGAACTGGTGCAAAGAAGGCCTACTAGGACAATCCAAGGAATGGAAGAAAGCCTGTCATATGAGAAGAGACTCAAAGAGCTTGGCTTGTTTAGCCTAAGCAAAAGAAGGCTAAGGGGAGATATGATTGCTCTCAATACCAGGTAGGGAGAGGAATTATTTAAATTCAACACCAATGTGGACCCAAGAACTAATGGCTATAAACTGGCCATCAGAAAATTTAGACTTGAAATTAGACGAAGGTTTCTAACCATCAGAGGAGTGAAGTTTTGCAACAGCCTTCCAAGGGGAGCACTGGGGACAAAAAAAATTATCTGGCTTCAGAACTGAGCTTGACAAGTTTATGGAGGGGATGGTATAATGGGACAGCCTAATTTCTCAATTAACTGATCCTTGACTACCAGCGGTAAATATGCCCAATGGCCTATGTAGCATGTTACATGGGGTGAGTCTGAGTTACTATAAAGAATTCTTTCCTGCTGTCTGGTTGGTGAGTCTTCCCCACATGCTCAGGGTTTAGCTGATAATCATATTTGGGGTCGGGAAAGAATTTTTCCCCCAGGGCACACTGGCGTAGGCCCTAGGGGTCTTTTCGCCTTCCTCTGCAGCATGGGGCACAGGTCACTTGTTGGTGGATTCTCTGTTCCTTGAAGTCTTTAAACCATTATTTGAGGACTTCATTAACTCAGTCATAGGCTAGGGATCTATTATTGGAGTGGGTGGGTGAGATTCTATGGCCTGCATTGTTCAGGAGGTCAGACTAGATGATCATGATGGTCTCTTTTCACCTAAAAGTCTATGAATCTGTAAGAGGTGGAAACCCCATCGTGTTAGCCACATAAAGCCAGCCTAGAGAGAATACAAATGTACTGCAGAGACCTATCCTGCACTGGCTGAGATGAGATGAACAACTCTGGGTGCCACAATAAGACTTCTCAATCTCTGGTCGTATTCCTTAGTTTCCAATGCTGAGATTCTGTGCTGTACCTCTAGAAAGCTGAGCCCTGCAGAGAGGGATGGGGGCAAAGGTGGCTTCAAGACAGTTTCTTGCCCTTAGGTTTCTGGGCTGCTCCTGGGGCCAGTGAAGCCTCCAGAGTAAATTGGAGCAGCTAGACACTTCTCTAATATACACCAGCCTCCTGGGGCTACCCTGTAGTCTGGATTTGGAGAGGAATCCCCTTCTGTGCTTTAACCTCATCCATTCCCACACTGGCTGCTCCCTCAACATGCAGTCTTTAGCAGGGCTTGCAGGAGGAAGAACAGAAGCCTATTTACTGTGGTCAAGTGCAGTACCTGCACTGGGAGAAATTCTCCCCCAGATCCTTGCTGGCTCTTTATGGTTTCTGTATGCCACCATAGCAGTGTATAGAGACTGGGGCAGAATCAATCTCTAGATTTCTATCAGTTGATCTTGGGTATTCAGTCTCTCAGTTAATCTCTTAGAACTGCAGCATCTGATGAAGAATTAAAACATGGGAGACACCTTCAGTCCATGCCTGGATGGAAGAATAGAAACCAGCAGGGATGCATCAGATGCTATTTCAACAGAAATTGGCTGCCACTGCTGCTTCCAATCAGAATAGCTCAAGCAACGGCATTATTATGTAGTGTAGCATGTAGCTGGCATTCTATATTCCCTGGGTCATTGCTTGAGTACTTGGGCTTCCCTCATGGGCAGCCCTGGTTAAAGATGTACACGCTTTTTATTTCTTTATCTCCAGCTGATAACCAAGTGCTAGCAGAGGCTAGGAAATCTAGTGAGCTAGTAAGATAACATCACTAATCCTAGGAGCGGGGCGAGAGAAGCAAAGTCAGGGCCTGTTGAGGATAACAGCCCACAAAGCCCTGTGTATGCCACTGCAGCTTCGTTATTCATCTGCCTAAACATCCCTAGTGAACTCAGTGGGGCCTGCCCTGATCTTTTTACCCGCTTCTCTCTCTATTCACTGATTCCAGAAAGGTACTGGGAGACACTAAAGGGTCATCCTTGAAAAAAGGACAAGCATCAAGTTCCCCACTTCAGATAAGAAATGGTTCTCATTTTTGTAAGAGCAATGGGTTCAGCTAAGGTCAACTTTAGCAACACTAAAGAAAAGCCATTGGAATATATATAATTAACTTTTGTAGCACTCCCTCCCTCCTTCCCAGCCCAATATTGAGTTTCTGAAGAAAGCTAGGAAGGGACACGCCAAGCTGGCTTTTTAAATCAACAGCAGAATTGCACCATTCTGACAGAGAAAAGAAATGCTGACACAGCCTCAGGTCAGACTTGAGGTCTCCTGGGCTCTCTCTTTTTTTAAATACAAATATACACACTACATACTCACCCACTTTGTAAATAAGGAACAGCAACACGCAACGAAACAAACACACACACACCATATCAATGTGGCAATACATCAAACACATATCCATATATACACACCACTTAAACATACACATCCTTATACGCACGCGCCCTCATTTACGCACGCAAACAATATGAAGTCACAACACTCATTCGTATGCACATGCAACCTTCCCATATCTATTCACATGTATATACATACGCCGCCGAAAGACACAGAATCAACACACATCCAAATACACACAAAACCCACCACCCGTAATAAAACCAAAATACGCTCTGTCAACACAACACACACTCTCATATTTCAGTATGCAGACATCACACACTTCCACAACACACATGCTCCTTTCAGTACAGTCTTGGTTTCCCAAGCATTGAGAGAGAAATTAGGTGAGAAATCCAAAGCATACCCTGAACACTGTCACTGTGACTTGTCTGGCTGTGCAATCACACAGGAACCTGCCAGCACAGACGAACGTAGCTCAGGCCTGGTCAGAACAGACATCTTGCTGCAGATATTTAGTATTTTCAGACAAGCCCACCAAAAGTATTTTGTCCTGTCATCTTGGGTTGTACATGTAAGAACGGAGGTGGTTTTATTACAATGATGAATCTGGATCAGAGGTAATTGGATTAGTAGGAATTATTTACTGCTGTTGAAGCTTTGCAACACAGTCCTCTGGTAGAAACTGTCTTCTAACTGATTTGAGCTAATGCCTGATCGGTCACTGGGAAAAACCAGATGCATTGGTGCTGCTGGACTTTTGCTGCTTTCTCATGACAGGCTCTCAGCCTAAATGCTGATCTGTGTGGGGATGGGAGGAGACGGCAGATAAATTGAGCCGGTACGAACACTTAGCATCTCTCTGTGGGACTGTAAAAGTTGCTTTTGTGTGGCAGTCTTTCCTGAAAAGTGGGGGGAAGGGGATAGAAAATGGTGACTGCTCTCAAAATCACATAACAAGATGCACAATCAAATCCAACCCTAGAGCTCCAGTCCATTTGAGGGCTTTAGTTAATCTCAATTGCTCACTGGAAGCGCAAATGGGGATTTTTGCCACTTTTCATTTGGAGATTGGTTTGATATCGATTATACATCTCCCTCCAGTCCCTATCCAAGTGAGTCAGTGGGGGTAAAAACAGTGTCAAAGCCAAAAGGCTCCCCCCTAACTTTATACCTCAACTGTCTTCCAGATTACACTCTCTACTCCTCTCCAACGTCCATTGGCCCAGTTTCTCCTCCACACACAGTGACCCTTACACACCTTCTCCTCCCCTCCCAACAATCTCACCCCCTGATCTTCATGCTGCGAGCACCACTCTTCCAGGCAAGAACCAAGAAGAGTCACTTTCCCTATCACTGCCACTCCTTGACCCCTCTGGGAAAATCTGCCACCGAGCAGCATGAGGCATCACTTCCTCTCACGCTGGGACTAAGTGCCTTCTTCCCCAGCACTCTCCCAGCCACTGCTGACACAGTGAGTGAGTGACCCAGGTTCCTAATTTACTTTGGCTACTGTTACCATTCAGTTGTTTCCATCAGTGTAAGGCAGTTAAAGCCAGCTGGAAACTAAAACCCATCTGAAAAAGCAAGTGTAGTAGTACAGTGACTAATTGTTACAGAGGCTGATCGATTGGAAAGATTCTCTGACTTTAATAAGCTTTGGATCAGGCCCTTGGATCATATATCCTGTCACCGTGCCTGGTATAGAACACAGCTGAGAGGGTCAATCTCAGGTCAGACTCCACGGATATGTTCTATACTTAGATTTAAGCTACCAGCAACAAATGCATGCTCCTGGATCACTATACTAGCTTATCATGGAGGGCCCCTTAGGTGCTCCAGCTTATGTTACCGCCCAGATAAACTGGACTTCTGTGATGAAAGAGTATTATAACCAAATTCACACATTAGGTTCTTCCAGCCCCAGGGGGCCATTCACTTACCCAGGTCAGTCAATACTCAGGACCTTAAACCAAAGAATGCTAATCCTTTAGTGAACTAACTAAAGATTTATGAACTAAGAAAAAGGAATGAGAGCTACTAAAAGGTTAAAGCAAATAAAGTAATTACAGTTGGATTAAAGTATATAGTCCAAGACAATGCAGGGATATTAAATCAGCTAGTTTTCTATAAGTCTCTCTGGGTTGCCCAAATAGTTTTGTTTGAAATTTCCCCAGTTAAAATTCAGCAGTACAGAGATGGGGCAGGACAGAGGTGGCAAGGGGCCTTTGTTCTCCCCTTTTATGCCTTGACCCTTTTTTGTGGAAAAATCCTGGCAGTGTCATGGGGAGGCAGTGCCATAGTGTAAGTGCTTGAACATCAGTCCTTCAAATGAATAGCAAATTCTAGCTTGCACCTTTGCATATCTGCTGTTTGAGGTGTCTTTGGGGATAACATGAAGACACCCTTGTTTACGAAGAGCTAACCTGTGGTTTTTCTCAGACTCACAACACGTTTGAGCTGCAAACATATAGCAAAATTTTATAATTCCACACACAATGTTGATACACACATTATAAAAAGATAATAATACTCAGCAGGTTATAACTTTTTCAATGATACCTCACAAGTCTTATTTTATTTATCACAATTTTCTAACAGTGGTGACCAAATTAGTGTAAACGGTCACCTTCCCCTTTAGACAGCATCACATCTCTTTACTGTGGTTGGTCCTGCACCAAACATAACAGCTTTCTACTTACTCCAAAGAGTCACTTCCTTTAGCTCAGGTGACAGGAACATGTGCTTTATGTGCTACAGGTCCCAGGTGTGATCCTCTGAGATGATTACTGCAGCAAATTGCACACAAACTGTTCAAGCCACATACAGGGCTGTTCAGCTGCCTAGAACTTCACCCACAGGGGCAACATCAATTAGATTTTCTATGGGCTAATTTAAAAATAGGCTCGGCAGTCTTCTCAACTACCACATCAGCTCTATCCCATATTCAAATGGCACTATCAGACGTCTGAATTAAATGTGATAGGTTTCAATACGAAACCTCAGTGCTATGAAGAGAGAAACTGCCAAGCCATCCCCTACTCATCTCTCTGCCAGCCTTCCCTGAGATGATCATGACTTCCCCAGAGATCCGTCCCATATAGGCCTCTCCTTCTCTGATGCTCACCTTAGAGAGATCCCTTACCTGACCAAGTAAGGTGCCTCACTGGAAAGTCCTCAGCCCCCTTTCCTGTCAGCCATGTTATGATGATAGAATCTGGGAAGATTGGAGCTGGTTTCCAGCCAGACTCAGCTGGCATCTGCTGCCTTTGCTGGCGGGGATTAAGGCAGAGAGAGCTGTTGCTGTTGCTTTCCAAACACCAGATTCACAGCAAACCTAACAGGAATACAATCTTGGATCTGCTTGATGAAACCCTCTTCATAGCTGCAATTGTGTGGAGTACCTGGCACTTTTCACCTTGATGTATAAGGTAATGTTGCTGTGGAGTATTTAACAGCTGCCATATTCTACCCCAGAAGGGGCTGCAATTTAGCAATAGTACCTCTTTATCAACTGCATCCCATTTTACTTCATTATAGCCCAGGAATGAAACCCTGGCCCTGCTGAAATGGGTTGCAAAACTCCCATGGGCTTTAATGGAGCCACAATTTCACCTGACATTGGTGAAATTAAGACATTAAGGGGCAAAGTGCGTGAGGCATGAGTAGAGTTGAACCATGCTGTCCCTCTGACTGTCTTATCTATCTATCTAGGTACTACTATGGCCCACTGACACCACAATGTGTCCAGTACGGCCTGCAGTAAAGCCCCATTTATAGTTAAACTGAATGAAGAATGGCCCCAAAGCACTACAGTGTGCTAAGCGTATTCCCAGTTACAGTCAATGCCTGCTTACAATGTCTGAACAAAAATGACTACTCTAAATGGGGTTCTACTGTATCACTTTAATAATAATGATCAAAGGGCAGGCAGCATGTTGCAAACCATTCTCAGTTGAGTCTCTCTGGGCATGGATCTGTGATCCCAAATGAATAGTGGGTTGGTTTATTGGATGTTCTCTTTTCATTTTACTTCAATTAAGTGACCAGTGAGATGAATCATGCACTTCCTGCAAACACTAAATCTTCCAGAGAGAAAATATTTATCAAGTCCCAACCTGCCAGCCTTGGCCCCATCAGTGGCTCTGGCTTTCAAGAAATGTTTCTGACTGATGAGAAAAAGAATCACATGAAATACCAGACAGACATGAGGGGATAAAGAAGTGATTTTGAAACCATGAACAAAACACCCCTTATGAAAAATCCCATGGAATTGAATTGGGATGAGACCAACAAGTGCCAGATATTTATTAGGGGTCTACAGAAATTACTAATTACTAAGATGCTGTGCATAATTTTTGAAACATTCCTATAGCATTCTATAGCAGGGGATAGAATTCTTGTATTTGATTCTAGAGGATGGTTAAAATAAAGCCTACAGAGAAATAGTTTGCTTTTAATTCTACAAGACTTTCCATAAGGGATCAGCAGGAATCGGTCACCTAAAGGCTAACATAGATATGTAAAAGCTTTGGCAGACTTGGAGCAAACTGGGGTCGCCTCAGGCATCAGATCACGGTGATGTCTCATATCGTTATATCTCACTGAGCCAAAAACAGAGTGCAGTGATAAAGGCAGGGACACGTTATCTTTGGCATTATCTATACCAGTACTACTACTGCTGTATATTTCTATGCTACCTTTCATCCTGACGGAGCAGCCTTTTCAAACTACCGGATCATTTCCCAGGCTGCCCTCTCTGGGATGGAATGCAGCAGCTATACACCACCACACAGGAACACTACACAACAGTTGAGAGGGGCTGAGCTGAGGAATTTGATCCTGATCCAAATCTGAACTTTCCAAAAGTTGGGAGGGATTGGGAACTGGGTTTCCAATTCAGGCATGTGTCTAGTATGAACTCTTCAAGGAAGGAACCATTTCTTCCTCTTGCTGTACAGTACTTAGCACTCTTTCTGCACTCAGCAGATAGGCTGGGACGGTCACAGAAACCTAAGGGAGACAGGCACCAAACCTCCAATGAATTTGAAAATTCCTGCCATAATAAATACTATTAGGTCGTCACAAATCTGGGAAAGATGTGTCAAATACACCTAAAACTGGAAATCATCTCCAGCTCCTTGCCTACTGCCACACCAATGGCATTACCTCAAACAAAACAAACTTGCTATCCCGCAATCCAGATGCAGGACGGTGAGGTGCAGTGAGATCAGAAAATGGCCCTTCCAAATGTTAGGCAAAGCAATGGGTGAGTTTTAGACCATTGCTGCTGTAACCCCAGGAAGCATCTGATTTATAATAATCTTCAGGCAAGTGTCATTGTGGACCCTTTAAGGATATGTCTACACAGCATTGTGGAGTGAGCAGGAAGAAGCCTTGCAGACCAGGACGACAGACTTAGATGAGTGGGCTTGTGCCAGTGCTCTAAGAACAACTGTATAGACAGCGCATTGAAGATGCAGCAAGGAGCCTGAGCTCCAAAGCCCACCCCACTCCCGTAAGGCCCAAAGTTGCAATTTCAAAGCATTGTCTATCCAGCTATTTTTAGAGCACTAGTGAGAGCCCCACTGGCCAGAGTCTGTTAACCCACAATGGGAGCCTTGCTCCAAAATGCTATGTAGACATTCCCTGAGAACTGCTGTACTCTTACCTGGCTGCCCTAAGGAGTGCATAGGGAAGAAGCAGAGCAGGTGACTGCTTGGAAGAGCAAGTGGAGAGAACCACATGAATGATAAGACTGAGCAACAGAAGTTCTTTCTTGGGACTATGCTCAAACGAGTGAGTTTGGGGAAGAAATGGTTACACATCTAGTGCAGTAACTGATGTTCTTTGAGATGTGTGCCCCTGTGGGTGCTCCACTTTAGATGTCATCATGTCTCACATCCTTGATCGGAGATCTTTTAGCAGTACTTATCCGGGTCATGTGTGTACAGCTCCTGTCTTGCAGCGCCGTTGGCACGTCTTTGGTACGCACGTGACCTGACCCCGTCAATTCCTTCTCCACCACAGAGTCCCCTATTAGAACAGGGGAGGAGGATGGATAGTGGAGCACACACAGGGATGTACATCTTGAAGATCATCAGTTACTGCACTAGGTGACTAACCATTTCTTCTTCTTCGAGTGATGTCCCTGTGGGTGTTCCACTTTAGGTGGCTATGTAGCAGTGTCCATCATTTGGTGGAAGGACTTTGGTGTTACTTATTGTGTTCAGATGAGAGTACAGATAAGCCTATTGTGGCATCTCTAGTGCATGCCTGATCGAGTGCATAATGTTTTATGAACGTATGGGCTGAGGCCCATGTGGCTGTCTTACATATATCCATGATGAGAACATTATTCAGAAACAATGTGGTTGTGGATATCGCTCTGGTTGAGTGAGCTCTAGTACCTGATAGAGTCTGTAATTCTTTCTGTTCATAATATGTGTGGATATATTCTTTTATCCACTTAGATAGCCTTTGACTACATACGGCCTTGCCCTTTGTACATTCAGCCACTGACATAAACAGTTTATCTCATTTTCTAAATGTTTTTATTCTCTCTAGGTAAAATGCTATTGCCTGTCTGACATCCAAAGTGTGGAGTGCGGCTTCCTGTGGGTTCACGTGCAGTTTGGCATAGAAGGTAGATAAATGGATGGGTTGGTTAATGTGGAAGTCTGACAGTTTTTGGCAGAAACTTTGGGTGGGGCCAAAGAGTGGCCTTATCTTCGCAAAATATCATGTATGGCGTATGTGTCATGAGTTCATTAATCTCCCGTACACACCTGGCTGATATGATGCCAACTAAAAATGAGACTTTTATAGACATACGTAACAATGAGCATGTTGCTAATGGTACAAACAGTGGTCTAATGATGGCCCTTGATACTAAATTTAGGTCCCAGGGACTTATTGGGGGATGCCTGACAGCAAATACTCTCTCTATCCCTGCTAAGAACTGTTTTACCATCAGGTGAGTGAAGACCATAGCTTGATTGATATTGTCATGGAATACTATAATTGCTGCTAGATGAATTTTTAATTAACTAATTGATAATCCCGATATTTTAAACTCTAGGATATAATCTAGGATGACTGGTATCGATGAGGATATCAACATGACTTGTCTTTCTCTGCACCAGGAATTGAATCTGTCCCATTTTTTAAGGTAAGTCTCCCTGGTTGTTGGTTTTCTACTATTCAACAGTATTTGTCTAACTTGTTCCAAACATTCTAACTCGTCTGGTTGGAACCAGTTAGGAACTATTCTGTTAGATGTAATTTGTGTATCTCTGGGTGATAAATTCGGCTGCCTTCCTGTGAGAGATTTTCCTTTGGGGGAAGTCTGATTGGTCTGCATGCTGACAGACTGAGTAGGTCCAAGAACCACATTTGTCTGGGCCATGCAGGTACTATAATTATGCCTGTCGCTTTGTCAATCTTGATTTTGTGGATGGTCTTGGGTATCATTGGGATGGATGGGAAGGCGTACAGGAATCCCCTGTTCCAGCTGAGCAAGAATGCATCGCCCATGGAGCCTGCTCCTAGTCCTGCTTTCGATCAGGATAGGTACACTTTCGATTTTGTTTTGTGGCAAATAGGTCGATCATCGGAAGACCCCACCGTTGAAAGATATTGTACAGAACTTTGGTGTCCTTCTGCCATTTGTGATTCTGTGGAAAGTGTCTGCAAAGGCTGTCTGCGGTAATGTTTTGTTTCCTGGGTAGATATGATGCAGCTATTTGGATGTTGTGCTGTATACACCAGTTCCATAGTCTTATTGATTCAGTGCATAGGGAGCGGGATCTTGCTCCTCCTTGGTGACTGATATAGAATATGCATGTGTTATTGTGCTTCATTATTCTTATTGATTTGTTTCTTATGAACGGGAGAAAGTGTTGATAAGCATTGCGAACTGCCCTGAGTTCTAGGATGTTTATGTGAAGACTGGTTTTGGGTTTTGACAACCTGCCTTGTATCAAGTGTGCTCCCCATCCTAGAAGACACGCACCTGTCATAATCATAAGTGATGGTTGGGGCTGTGAAAATTGGATTCCGGACATCATGTTCTCGTAGGTCCACCACAATAGCGACTCTGACTTTCTTTGGCACTGCCAGCTCTTTGTTGAGACCGTACCTGTTTGGTCTGTATACCAAGGTGAGACATGCTTGAAATGCTTGCATATGTAACCTGGCATATTGGACCATGAATGTTGTGGCTGCCATGTGTCCCAAGAGTTGTAAAGCAAGTTGTGCTGTTATTGTTGGAATGATCCTCACTCATGATATTAGGTCTGTGATAGCCTTAAATCTGGGTCTTGCTAAGGATGACCTGGCAGTTATTGAATTGAGCTGTGCTCCTACGAATTTCAGTTTTTGTGGTTGGGTTCAAAGTGGACTTTTCAGTGTTTATCTTGAGTCCTAATTGTTGAACTAGTGTTATAATTCAACCAGTGGCTTGTCTTGCTAGGGTTTCGCTGGTTGCCTTTATTAGCCAGTCATCTAGATATGGGAAAATAGTAATGCCATATCTCCTTAGGAGTGCAGTGACAGCTGTGAGCACTTTGGAGAAAACACTAGGTGCCATAGAAAGGCCAAAGGGCAGCACTTTGTATTGGTAGTGGCTGCATGACACGATAAATCTAAGGAGTGTCTGTGAGTGGGGTGGATTGTAACATGAAAATAAGCATCTAGGAAGTCAATGGGCTGAGAACCAGTCTCCTTGTTGCAGTGCTGATAGTATGGTGAATAGTGTGACCATCTTGAATTTTTGTTGCCTCACGAATTTGTTTAATGCTCTCAGGTCTAGAATGGGTCTCCAGCCTCCATTCTTTTTCTTTACTATGAAATAGTAGGAATAAAACCCTTTCCCTCTGTGTTGTCGAGGGATGTGTTCTATTGCCCCTATTTGTAGGAGATGGTTTATTTCTTGGTGCAGCAATTGCACGAGTTAGGTAACTGAAGAGGGACGGGGAAGGGTTGTGGATGGGAGGGATGGATATAAAAGGAATAGTGTATCCCAAATTGATAATCTCTGTTACCCATTTGTCTGATGTCATCATTGACCAGTTGAGATGGAATTGTTGGGAGGTGAAATTCCAAGTTTGTGATGAATGACTCTGGCAGTCTGATGAGTGGGATTTCTCAGACCCTTGACCAAGGACTCAGAGCTGCTGTTTGGACGGTGCAGATTGAGTTCCTGAAGGTGCTTGTTGGAGGTTGCCTGTGTCTCTGTGCTTTCTGTTTCCCCTCTGTGACTCGTATTGCCTGTACTGTTGATGAGGCGGATATCTGCGGGATGTATGTTTGGAATCTATATTGCTTCCTTGTTGTTGCAGGTATCTAAATTCCTAAAGTTCGTAATGTGGCTCTGGAGTCTTTCACTGAGTGCAGACCTCATCTGTTTTCTCCAAAAAAGGTTAGGCCTTGTCAAATGGGAGATCTATTTTTGTTTGTAGGGTCTCTGGGAAGAGCAGCTCCATGAAGCCAGGAGGCCCTGCACATTACTATGGCCGTGGCTGTAGTCCTGGCCATCATATCTGCTACATCCAGAGAGGCCTGTAGCGCAGTCCTTGCTACGAGCTGTCCTTTGGCGAACAGACATTCAATTGTTCCTTTTTGTGATCAGGTAATTCATTCATGAATTGTGCTATTTTCTCATAAATTGTATGGTCATAATTGGAAAGTAGGGCTGAATAATTTGTAGAGTGGAAGGCGAGTAGACTTTTCTTCCTAGCAGATTGAGCCTTTTCCAATCCTTGTCCTGTGGGGTTGACTTAAAGCTTGTTTCTTTTCCCCTTTGATTCACCGCATCTATAACTAATTAATTTGCAGGTGGATGAGTGAATAAAAATTCCATCCCCTTGGCCAGGATATAATATTTTCTATCATTCCTTTTGTTAGTGGAGGGAACAGTAGCGGGCATCTGCCATATGGTATTGGCTGGTTCCATCAACGCTTCATCCATGGAGAGTGCTATTTTTTATAATGTCATGGTATGCAGGATTTCTAGTAATTTGTGATAAGACTATGACCTCTTCCAGTGGAATTTCCAGCTCCTGTGCAAGCCTCTTGAATAGGTCATGAAATTGCTTGGGCTCATCTACAGTGTGGGTGTGAGTGGGATGACTGCTTCATCCAGTGATGAAGATGCTGTGGGGAGGGATATTTCCTGTTCCCCACCTGTCTTTTGCTCATGTTTCTTCCACCGCCTTAGCTGATGTAGTTAGTGGGGATTGTCTGGATGACCTTCATCTACTCGTATGAGAGCTAGTCAGTCTATTATATGCCTTAGAGTAGGTGGAGCAGGCATCCCAATCATGCCATCAAATTTGGTATGGCATATGAGGACCAAACCATGGTGGCCCATACCATGGATATGGCATGTTACTCCTTCGGGGCTTATCTCCACATGACTGTACCGATGGTCTGGTGGGCCAGGAATGTACTGAGGAAAATTGGGCTTCCTCTAGATAACTGTCATTTGTGCTGATGTAGTGCACAGGGAAAGAGCTTCATCATGGGCACAATGTATTGGTGATTGCCCAGTAGATGACTGTGGAGAAGATGTTGCCATTAGGTGATGTTGCTCATGCATTCTCCTTGAGGGTGATGCCATTATCAGTGCCAGGTTTGTTGTTGTCCCTGTAGTAATGATCGGTGCTGGCTGCGGCACCGCCGCAGTTGTGGGTGCCATTACTGGCTCCAGTACCGACCTCAGTGCTGTGGTAACTGCCACAGCGCCAAATCTTTTTTAGGTGCTGCAGTCAGCTCTGGCGGTGCCAGGGTCAGTACTGTTGAGTGTTGCTCAGACGCTGTCTGTACCGTGTCCTTTTTTGATGCTGTGTTGGAGGAGGGATGCTTTTGTTTACTCCTCAATTCCTCACCCAGACGTTTTGAGTCCTTGGGTGGCATGGACTGATTTGTACCTGAGGGACCCATCACCTCTCTGGTACTCTGCTTAGGAGACAGCCCCTTGGGCTTTGATGCAGTGGTATCTGGCGGCAATGAGGCTCTCTTTCTTGGAGTGCGTTCAGGGCTCTCAGCGGGAGGCTTGTCTGGTCCCGGATCAGAGGAGGATCTGAGGGATTTTTCCATGAGGATAAATTTTAGCCTCAGGTCTCTGTCTCTCTGTCTCTCTCTCCTTGCCCTGGCTTTCAAGTTCCTGCAGGGAGTGCACTTATGTGGCACATGGGTTTCACAAACACATTGTGAGTGACTGTCTGAGGCTGGCATGGCCTCTCTACGCGAGGTGCACCTTTTAAAGCCTGGGGAACCCTGCATGTTTAAAACCTAATCCTATTCTAACAACAGAAGAAAAACCTAAAGCTTATACTATTGGGTTTTTGTTTGTTTGTTTAATGTGTGACAAAGTGACTAAATAACTGATTAAAACTGACTAAGATATGACTAAACTAACTACTTTTCTCTTACTATTCTTTCTAGGACAAGAAAATTTCGTTGCTGTTGACACTCCATCTTAGACCGCGGACAGTTGAGAAGAACTGAGGGGGTTGGGTCGGGTCATGCACCAAAGACGTGCCAATGGCGCCACAAGACAGGAGCTGTGCACACAAAACCCAGACAAGTACTGCTAAAAGATTGATCAAGGACACGGGATGCAACAACACCTAAAGTGGAGCATCCACAGGGACTCCACTCGAAGAAGAAAGCCATTTGCTCAGGTCAGTCCTTCTTAACAGATCTATTTGGCAGCCTTAAATTAAACTTAGCTAAAGAAAAGGGAAATATTTGAAAGGAAGACTCTATTTTGGAGTAAACATGAATGACAATAAATATCTTTTTAAAGAAACATTCTAACAGGGAGAGAGAGAAAGAGAAAGAACTGTCTCAGGGTTCCTGTTGCACAGATGCTGCAGACATTCAGACATTTGCATGGAAGAATGGCTTCCACCCAATATACAGGGTTATGGTCTCTCCTCTGAGAGCTCACATAATAAGAACCTGATCCAAAGTCTATCAAAGTCAGTGTTTTCCATTGATTTCAGTGGGCTTTGAACAAGTCCCTAATACAGTAATGCTCCTATTCCTGGTAGTGTGTGCATGGAAGGGAGTAGTGGGGATAAAAATGTCTTGAGATGCCAATTCTGCTGTACAGTTTCTCTGATCACTTCCTCCCACTGCACTTAACCCTCTTGGGTTGGGAGCCTATGGGAAAGAAGGGGAGAAAGGCCAGAACGAAGGAGCCAAGCCATGAGGAAGGATCAAAGACATGATCTAGCAGTTATCACCAGAGAGCACGCCAGCAGCAAAGCTGTTTGGATGTGATGGGACAGATGCTGAATAAAGCAATCCAAAAAATAAAAGGGAGCTAAAGGAAAGGGACATGAGTTTAAAAGGCTGCTCAGGAAATGGAAGATTTCAGACAGGCAAAAATCAGCAGGCAGGCATGGGGACAGATATGTTGCCTTGGGAGACAGGCAGGCACCAAAACTACATAGCCTTCCCAAAGAGTGATGCGACACAAAGGCAGCTTCATCCAGATCTCACTGTACCTGCCCAATCCCCCACATAGGCCCCTCATTCCCTGGCTGTCAGCCCTATTCTCATTTTCACTAAACTTTTACACGCTTTGCCTCAAATTGGCCCCCATCTTCCATATCCCAGACTCCAAAGCAGTATCCCTTACTCTATGACTCCTCCCTCCAAATTTCATCTCCTAGCAACAAACCCCCTCCACACACACATATTTCCTTCTCCAGGAGGCCCCTCCCTCCCCTCAGTTCCCCTGACCCCAAAAGTGATGTCTTTTCTCTATGACACACACACCCTCCAAACTCCATCCTCTGATTTCCAGCTGCCCCCCTTTTCCTCTTCTCCACAGCTCCCTTCCCCCACCACCTGGTAAGCAGAGATGCCACTGCACCACAGTTTAAATTATTAACACACAAACTTGGCCATTGATATTAATATTTCATTCACAATTTAAAGGCCTGATCACAGCTGCTGGACTGAAAGACTTTCAGGAAATGAAAACCCACAAACGCCCAAACAATCCCATCATAGAGGACCCTTGATGTCACATGGCAGCTCTCTTTGCAAGGATATTAAAGGGTCCCAGGGCCCTGGGATGTCGGGGCTTCATAGTGAAGCTGATGTAACTGCTAGAGTTCCCCTATTGCTCCAGTACTGTTAGGGGAAATTCCACCCTCTAGTACCAGGGGGAGGGCTCAGCTGGTAGAGATGCTAGTAATTGTAATTGTAACCACACTGATGAACAAGCCAGCGCACCAAAGAAAGGTGATAGTGCAAGTGTCAGGGGCCTCTTGGCTCACTGGAATATATAATAATTTGGCAGTGTGGTGCTTGCATTGACTCCATGGGGTGGATCCAAGAAAAGCGGTAACAGAGAAACACAGATTTTCCAGGGCTGCTGTGGTTCCTAAAGCAACTCAAAAGATGCTCAGATTAATATCATTGCAGATTTCTTTAGCACCTTTCACGCTGAAGAATCCCAAAGCAACTTACTGGAATTGCATCACTCATCACTGACATGCAGACTAACTGGGAAGCGTTGGCAGGTTGATTATGCTGCTCACGGCAATCATGAAGCAATTAGCAACCTCCCAGGATGGTCAGAAGAGGGGACTTAGCACTCTTAGAAAATGCATGCGCACTCAGCTGATTTCAAGTGTGCTCGGGCTTCTGAAATCAGCTCGGCTGGGAAGTTTCGAAGCAGTCTATGGGATTCCACTGACGGAGGTGGAGTTAGAAGGGAGGAGTCCCAGAGAAAAGGGACCACTTGGGGAAGATACCTCTAAAACTTCTAAAGCTTCTTTGAAAAATCTCAACCCTAGCTCACACAATGGCATATTCAGTCATCTTCCATAGACATTACAATAACCTCTATCACACCCAGATCACTTCATTTGGTTTGCATGCACTGCACTCAATACTTCTTCCACACCAGTTTAAGATAGGAAGTAGAGGAAAATATTGTGTCTACTGCTAACTAACCTATTTAGGGAGCTTGAACGTGTTTCCTGAGATTGGAATTTGGCCAGGACTCTGAAAATAATATCCCAATATGCCAGGAACAAGAACGTTGATGATCATTTTAGACAGCACTCATTCTGGGGCACGAATGCAATACAGAACTGACTCGGAGGGAAGAGTGCCTCCTACCAGACAACAACAGTTTCTTCCAGCACCTGGCTTTTTCTTTGAAGCCTCTCATCCAAATTCCGACTTGGTCTAACCCTGTTTAGTTTGGGGTTATGGCAAAATGATTGCTCAAGCTTCCCCCACTGCAGGTAAATGCTGTGCTTCAAGCAAAGCTGTTCATCTGAAGACCAAACAAATCCCTTGCCCAATTTCACCAAAGCATTTCCAACAGGAAGACCTCAGAGATTTATTCGGTCTCTGAAGAATGGAGTCTTTTCATGCAAAAATCAGCAATTTTCTTGTGAATCTCATTTAAGAAACGAGAGGTGAACTATTTATTTTGATTCTTTATGGATCGGCATCCATCGCTTCCTGCAGATGAGGATTCTGCCAGTCATGTCCATTTATGTGTTTTTATCAATTGTTATTGACGTTTTTCAATTATATTCATTACATGTTTTTAAATATATTTATATACAAAAGTCAGTCAATGCACTTCTATTCCACTTTATCCCATGCTACTATTCTCTCATTACTGATGGGCCAGTCCTTTGGAGCATCGCCTCAGACAGGGGCAGAGGAGAGTGCAAAAGCCCCCATTTTATCCACGTATTCTGCAGGGCTATTCCCTATGGCCCTGACTCCGCAAAGCAATAAATTCTGTTCTATACAGATTCTTCTACTATTCTAAATCACTATAACATTTGAATGTCTTCTAATAGTGCATTAAGCATTGTGACTAACATCTGCTAGGATTGGAGAACTCAAGTTTATCTCTATTCAGCAAAACACTGTTTTACTTACCTCTTCTTGAATCTCCACACCCATGGCCCTTTTGCCAGCACCTTTGGAACACTATTCCTACACCCATTTAACTCACTCTCTCTTAAGGATTTTCCCCTAACATCTAGCCAAACTTTTCTTTCCTTCGTTCTCATCGATTGCTTCATGTCCTACCTGCCTCTGACAACTGTGACTAAACCCCCTTTAGTCATTTACAGTTTCACACATGTATTTCAGAATGCTTATCACCCTTAAACCTGGAATCTCTCCGGCACATTTATCCTTGTACAAGGAAAAACTCCCAGAGGGAAATGAACTCTCCTACCTCTTTCCTTCCAAGTATTAGCATTACATTGCTGGTAATAATTAAACACATAATAAGTGTTTGTAGTATTGCATTTAGGATTTTATAGTACCTTTCATCCAAGGACCCCAAAGGGGCTTTTATTTATAGACCTCAGTGAATTAAATGTCATAAATAAGGGTCCCTAGGAGGAATGGAAGAATTATGCCTGCTTTACTGCTAGGGAAACTGAGGCAGAGAAGTCATTATTATCTGCCTGTCTGTCTTAAGGTTTTGCACTGATACCTATCATTGTAGTCTATGAGCATGTCTACAGAACAGAGTCTGACAATCGCAAAGTCCCACGTGGCCTCCGTGGAGTCTATGATTTTTCTCCTTTTGGGTTATAGAAAGAGGAAGGGTCTCATTTTTTGAGGGGGGGAGGGAAAGAAGGATCATTGCTTATTTGTATTGCAGTAGTGCACAGAGGCCCCATTCATGCATGAGATTCAGGACCCCAATGTGCTATGCAAAGCACAGCACAGCACAGCAAGATGGTCAACTACTCCAAAAAATTGACAGTACAAGTATAAAACAGTAGGTAGAGCACAAGGTAACAGTGAGATACTTGTGATTGGTGAAATAAGTAGAGGTCACAGCACACCAGCTGTGTCACATCTTTTGTAGGCATCAAAGCAGAAGTTTAAAAAGGTTGCAGAGCAAGTAAAGGGTAGAAGCCAGATCCTTACCATTCAGGATTGGGCTTTAACCACTAGACCATGCTTTCTCCCCACACAGATTTAATAGATGATGATCATGTTCCCCTGAACACCTTGTATTCCTAGCCTGAAGTGTAAATGTTTCTCCCTCACTCTCTGACAGTTTTATCCTCCAGGTCTTGTATTGTATTGAATGCCCTTTCTGTCTATTCTTTCTTGTTTGCCCGTCTTTGTCGGAACCTGCTGCAGATCTAGGGCAAAAACAGGCCTATAAAATTCAGCAAACTAAAGATCTGCATAAGAAGAAAAATTACACTTCTGCTCTGAAGCCTAAGCCAGCCAAGTATCAGAGTGGAGTTATCCAATTAGCCGACTGCCCATTCAGTGGCTGGACTCTGTTGCACATGTCAGATGTTAGCACAGTTAAGATATGGACTGGGCTCTGGCAGTCTCCCATCCCTGGCTAATCCTGCTAAGAGCTAGAAGCCACTCTTTTTGCATCTCTAATAGAAACAGCCACGTCCATCAGAAAACCAGCAAGGGATGAAAGAACAGGTGAAAAGACTATGTTAATGTCAGTGACTCTCTCACTACCTCTCCTCCACCCTCCCTGTCTCTCTCTCTCCCTTCTCCCCTTTTGTATATTTAACAATTTACAGATCTTGGTATATCACTTACTGGCATCAGACTCCAGTTTAGAGGTTCCAGAGGTGTGATATGTATCCTTAAAATGGGAAATAAGCCAATCTTCAGGATACACCCTCTGGAGCATTTGTAGGGGTTAGTAGGTGCTACAGGACTCTCGTTGTATTTGCTGCATACAGACTAACACGGCTACCCCTCTGGAACTTTTGTCGCAATGTCAGAGTCTCTCCAGACAAACAGCCACAGGGGGCTTTTCATCCAGCAGTCCTGCCGGATTTTTATAGAAGTCAGTTGCACTGTACAGTTGCTATTGGTCTATAATACCCTGCATGAAGCCTTCATACCTGTAGCTCTGGAAAGCTGGATACGATGCAGAATTCACACACTGTCTGCCAGATATGTTTGACTTGATGAGAAGGGGGAAATTTATGCACATAACCCCTATTAGCATTAATGGGAATTACAGGTGTTTTAAAAAAAAATTCCCTGAAAAAGCAAGATCAAATTAAATCCTTATTGTAAGACCTGCCTTAAGGTAATCAAATAAAAAGATAAAATAATAATAGCATTGTCTTATATTCATACTTTTACAAACTAGACACAAGGATCACTTAACTCACCACTGAAATGTATTCATTTCTGGGGTAGAACACAGATGCTGCATGACAAAAGTTTAGTGCAGGATTTGAGGAAAAGGACTACATTCAACTGAAAATGCCCATGATGGAGGGGAAGTAAAATAGGCAGAATGCAACTGGAATTTGGCCAGGATGCCCTGGCTCAAATCCCCACACACTCAGAGCTAGACACCAGGTCTAATGCCCTGCTTGTCAGTGTTCACATACTAAGTTAGCAAGAATCTTTGAAATATCAGAGGTCTGTAGATTAGACAGATGCCTTTGGAATGTTAATTATCATAAGTGGTCAGGACTTCAACTTTCCTGCTCACCCAAAATATAGCAAATTCCATAGCACAGTACATTCACGTACCATGCTGGTGCATTGAGCCAGTCCTATCTCAGAAGGCAGAGCAGTGCTTATTGAATCACCTGCTGCCCCTGGGTTTTCCTCAAAAGACTTTCATGCAGATACCAATCATGCCTGACCCCAGTTTGCTAAGATACCAGATGACAGCAGAAAAACAAGGGGCCTGGTCATCACTTACCCAAAGCCCATCACTTTTCACTACTTTACTAATGTAAAATGACTTTAATATGGTGCAAATATAATTCACTTCCATTGGAAAGCCCTTTTACACTGTGAGAGTGGAGTAGGGTGGTCTTAGTGCAAATGAGAATCAGGCCCAAGAGGATGTGACACATAGGGACAGAAAGGAATTACCTACCCAAACTCAATCTCACACCACCTATCTATCTATCTTGGGAATACCATATTCAAACAACCCCAAATTTGGGTCACCACCCTCAGAAACTGACAAGGCACAGCAATTTCCCAGGCAATCTGAGTAACAATGTGGATTTTCCATCACTTAGGAAAACCCCACCTAATATGGACTGGGCTCTTCCGGAGAATGTCACACTGTCATTTCTGCTCAGTTGGCCTTGACAAGACAATTTGTGACTGGCTCTTGGTAGAATTCAGATGAGCCTTTCATGGCCCTTTATTCTCTCAGGTACCTGGGAGACCCAGGCACATCACAGCGGAGAGAAGGATGGCAGGTAGGCACACTTTTGGTTCAAGTGTTGCATGGTCATTGTGAAAGGTAGCCCAGGAAGCTGCTACCATCCCAAGCCTTAATTATTATCCTCCAAGTTTCTGTTTGATGAAAAATAATTCAAATAAATAAATTACATTTGTTTCCAGAAAATCTATCAAACCCCCACATCAGGTGCCGCCAGAAATAGTAATGCTCTACGGTTATATATCACTTCCTCACCACCTTGCTAGGGGATGCATCATTATCCCCATATTACAGAGGAGAAAATGCAGATAAATGTGTATGTGACTTACTTTGTCCAGGGTCACACAGAGAGTCTGTGGAAGAGCCTTGAGGAGAATCTATTTCTCCTGATTCCTAGTCATGTGCCCCCACTCACCAGCCCCACTGTTGCACACACACCTTTCTATTATCTTTCCTTATAGAACATTACTTGCCATCCCCTTGCAGGGATATCCCATAGATTAGTGTATGTACATACAGTACTTTGAAGATGGAAAGCACTCTACGAGTGCTGAAATGGACATGTCTGCAGTGGGTTCTTGGGGAGTCATGGACAGCCCAGTGTCTGCCAGCCTGAGAAGCAGGACTAAGTGGGAACAGAAAATGGATGCAGCGAAGCAGAAGGGAAGTTGGCAGCAACTAACCATGGCACCCTGAAAAGGCAAAAGGCACTAATGAATAGAGGGGGAAATGTCAAGAGCCAAAGCAAAGAGCAGCCTGACTTGGAGCTGCAGATTTGGGAGCTATATGTTTTTTAAAAAGCTGTCCACCTCTGCTGGCTTGATCAGGGAATTTAAATTAGCAGGACTTACAGACAGAGAGCAACAGTATCAGCCTGCAGAACATTCTTAGGAAAAGGAACATGGAAGGGAATAATACCTGGACTTATTTGGAGCATCTTTCGCCTCTCCCTCATCTGGTGCTGGAGAGAGCCTACTCCCTGCTGCATGTTTTTAACCTCTTCAGTGCCCTTATCAGGATGTATGGTGTGCCACAAGGGAAACAGTGCTCATACTCTTCCACGTTAAGCACATGCTTAATTTGCATTGAGATAAAAAACAAAGAACAGGTGAACTACGTAAAGGCAGAACAAGTCACTGCCTATCCAGCAAGCTTTAAAGAACCACCTTCCTACATAGTATCAGAGGAGCCACTTGGGGAAAGGAGGGGGAGTGAATACAGACAGAGAAATCATACATCCACTGTGCTGGAATGCTCTGAAAGCCTGCCTATCTCACCATTTCTGGAGTGTTCATCGCTGTAGCATTTAGGCACAGAAGTTCTTGATGGGATGATAAGTGATGGGAGGAAATTGTACACTGCAAAATGAGTTGATCTTACCCTCTCCCACTTTAGCACTATCCTTCCTATCTGGGGATCTCAAACCATGTTACACTGACTGATGAATTAAACCTCAATGTCCCCGTGAGCTAGGGAGGCATCACCGTCCCCATTTGACACATGGGGAAGCTGAGGTACTTCTACATTATGTGACTTGCCCATAAGCACAGAGGGAAGAGCCAAGAAGAGTATCCAGATCAGCTGGCTTCCAGACCCCCTGATCATGCTTCCCCTACTGTTTGTACCTGAATGCCTACAAAACAACATGTACTGCACTTAGATACCCTGATGGCAGGCTGCAGAAGTGAGGTCAGCACAGTGAATCCTGGATGACAAGGTGCTGTAAAACCCTGTCATGAGCTCCTCCTGAAAAAGTATGTCTGCAGCCACAGTAACTCTTGGCTATAAGGTGTTAACTGCATTGTATTATTAGTTAAAGAGGGAGCTGGATTTATAGGTAGCCAAAGGACTCCCAACTCAGGTCTGCAATCCTGTTCTCCCAAGAGATAGCTCAAGACACATTCCACAGAGTCAGGCTCCTATCCCAAGATCTGTGCCAGCAGTAGGTGGGAAATAGCTTGACAGCTCAAGAAATAGCCCAAGTGGTGAGCAGCCTAGTCCAAAGTGCTGGTGATTAGCACCTCTGCTGTAGTGCAGAGAAATATCATTCTCTATATACTTGGCTCTCAACAGCACAATTGCCAGACACCCACAATTATTTGAAAAAATGTCTCTGAGACACATCTGGTCTGAAATGTCTGACTGGATATTTTGTGGTTTTGATTTAGGAGCTGGGTGGGTTTTTTATAATAGCTAATTAGGTAGATTTCTCAAGCAGTAATTTAAAATCTGCTAATTATCCCATTGTCTGAATAAGAAAAAGAAAATCTCTCTCTCCTTGTTACCCAAGCACTAGTGAAAAATATTAAAGGTTGACAAGTTGCCAGTTGCAAAATGAACCCTAGGAATTAACTCCATGGTGGGATCTTAATTCAATTATCTCTGCTTTCCAACCGCTTCATGAGCAACCTGCAGTTGAGTGCTCTTTCCATCCAGCTATGCTTGAAACTGATGCTCCAAAATGACATATTTACATTAAGAATAATACTGATATAAGAGTTATTATTGGTTTCCCTGCTTTGGAGCTTAAAGTGATCAAGAGTTTGGACCCCAAAAAGTGGCATCATGGGAGGTTTATGCCTTTCCTTACAGCACCCTGCATTGGCCATGGCTGGAGATAGGATACCAGATCATTAGCATATTTAATCTGAGCTGGTTTATGGGATTTAGGATAAACTCATAGACTCTGAAGTCAGAAGGGACCGATATGATCATCTAGTCTGACCTCCTGCACAATGCAGGCCACAGAACCTCACCCACCCACTCCTGTAATAGACCTCTGACCTATGACTGAGTTATTAAAGTGCTCAAATCATGGTTTAAAGACTGTAAGGTACAGAGAATCCACCAGCAAGTGGATATTCAACAGGATATGTAACTGGACAATTCTAGCAGAGCATAATCCTGAAGTCAGACTAGATGTATCACTGCTCTGATGTGGTAATGCATACATTCTTATACATACAGGGTCTCAACCTAGTCCTAAGAGTCTTGTCATCTGGTGCCAGTGCTTGGCAGCCCTGGCTGCTTTCCCCACTCTCCTGTGCAAAAGCTGACTTGCTGTGGTGGCCAGCCATCCTGAATTGCATCATATAGACTGCTTAAAGTCAAACACACCCAACAAAATTTAGGCAGTCTTGTATCCCTGGCCCTGGTCCATTTGGAAGGGAGTTCTGAGCCTTTTGAATTAGTCATTCATTGTATGCTTCGTAGAGTGGCTGAATTGCGAATTAACCTTTTGGAGGCTGTGCTTCCATAGCTCTTAATTTATTACAAGCACTGTATAGACATTAACTAAATCCTCAAAACCCCACTGTGAAGCAAGGAGTTAAGTACCACTGGCCCTATTTTACAGACTAAGGTATTTAGGCAGACAGGGTAAAACGTTTTTAAAAATGGCCACTAATTTTCAGTGCCTTGATTTTTGGCTGCCCAAGTTGAAAGGTCTAAAGCCTGATTTCCAGAAGTTCTGAGTAACTTCACATGAAGTTAGTGGAATTTACTGGGTACTGGATACCTCTAAAAATCAGATCATATATTTAGGCACCTAAATATAAACTTAGGAGACCAACTTTAAGTCCTCATATTTTTCAAAATTTTGGCCTTTATCTACACAATACAGCAGCACTAAAATGCAGCCACTTCTGGTGTAGAGGCAGGCAGCTAACTTGCAGTCAGCATGCTGTACAACAAAGGTGAGAGGGAAGATATTTGGTAAAGACAACCAGGTTAAACCTCATCTCTTAAATTCATAGATTTTAAGACCAGAAAGAACAGTAGATCATCCAGTTTGGCCTCCACCGTACCAACCAAGAGCAGACAGAAGTCCAATTTTTAAAGTCTTATCCATGAGACTTACACACAGGAAAGGGCACAGAAAGGTAAGTTAATCCTGCAGCACTTTGAATCTGTGGCTGAAAAGCATGTAGTAGTTGCAAGCCTCAAGCTTAGAGCATTAAAGCCATCTCCTTCTGGCTAAGGTTTATCATATCTTATCACATGATTTGAGCATTTTGAAGAATTGAACACTTCCTAGACAGGAGATGAAGGTCAAGCCATGTGTCACTGGAAAAGGAATTCCTTTTAGATCTGCAGTTAGTTCTCTGATGTGACCTATGACCTCACATCATGAGATGTACATGTGTGACTTAATAAGAGAGGCAAATCACACCATTTTTGGCAGATTTCTCAGAATTTTTTCCAAGGACAAGCTTATTCACTGCTAAAAATCAAAATATTTGCCCAATTCCCCAAATATAAATGCATTAAAACAAAAACAAAAAATGCTTCTAAAAGAGAAAAATCTCAGCCCAGTATTTGTGCTGTTTAAAGCAAAGTGTAGATCCCCAGTTACAAGTACAAGGGTAATTCAGGTAAGATAATGTGAAGCAATGTCCCTTATTGGAAGTTGGCCAGAATACTGGGGCTAATATTTGTACTCTGGAGTAAACAACTGCAGAATCTTTAACTACCAGAAAACATCTTGATCTCAGTTTTATATCTCATTGGAAAGATGGCACTTCAGACCTCTCAACTCCACACTGCTGTTGTAATAAAAGTCAAAGGAAAAACCTACTGACTCATCAACACCTTTGCTCCTGCAACACCTCTGTGTTCCTTGGGATTTCCCTTCTGAGCAGCTCATCTCTGCGTAGCTTATGAAATGGGAGAAGATCACAATGCAAGCTGGTATGGCTGCAGGCCAGGAAGGGCTTTATCACCTAATCAACTGAACAAGAACAGTTTTGTCTGTATCAGTGAAGAATTTAAAACCAAAAGTAAGTTAGGTATCAGAATCCAAAAGCAAAAACTGAAAAGGAAAGGGTTCTTTTTACTTCTTTCCATGCTAAAGAGACTCCTGAAACTCCCTGTGGAGACTTGAGAAGGCCTACAGCAGCAGCTACTCTCAGACATCTGGGACATGAAAACCTGCTTCACCAGCAAAAGGAATTTTATACAGAGCATTAGGGCTAGGCTAGAAAGCAACCTTTTCTCTCAGCACATATGGATAGAGATGGATGTATCTCACACTTCCCCCAAGGGATGGGTCTCTCAAGCTATCCAGGTGAACTCAGAGTTGAGAGGACATCTTCCAGTTGCTCCCAACACATGAGCCAACTTTCAACTCCTAACAGTAGAAGGCCCAACATACTCAGAGTGTGACCTCTGATGGCCCATCTATTTGTTTAAAATCAGCATATGATACTTGTAAGAGCAAAACAGAAGACAAAACCAGCTTCGGTCACTAAGCCAACTGCTGACCTAAATGAGGCTGCATCTGTACAGGATGCAAAGCGTTAAGATGCCAAAGGCTGTACTGTGTGTCTTTCCACTGTTAACAATAAAAGAAATTAAGGAACTGAACAAAAACAAAACAAAAAAGGGAAAAAAACAAACAGTGCTGATTCAAGGGAGCCTTTAAAAAACTAAGCTTAGAGTGTAATTCAACCTTCTTCCTTAGAGTCTACAACCCATTCAACACATTGTCAAAATGGGTAGACTGTACTAATAAAATGTGCATGACCCAGCAAACTTCCAGCAAAGCCTACGGTCAGTTGGAAGTGGGACTTTATGAAGCAGCCTGAGAAGGTGAGTGAGGAAGGGGGCTGGTTGGAGATGCAGAAGCTTAGGGTTTGGGTTTTTTTAAATACTCTATTAACATGCTGGCTGAGAAAACAATAAAAAAAAATATGGACTCTATTAAGCTACTTAGAAGAAAACTCACTGAACCTCTAGATCTCTGAAGACTGCCAGTTTTCTGCCAGTTGCACTGTATTTGTTCTAGCCTGGTAAAGAAAAGGAGAAGGGGAAAAAACGCTAATAACAGAAGAAAAACAATGGTGTGGAACACTCTGATTGTATTTCCCGGCAGCTAGTCCTGGATGTGCGTTTCAAGGGAGGGGGCGGGTGAAATGAAAACGTGTAATAAAAGTAAGGTGAACATATAGCCAAAAAAAAGGGGAGGGAGGTAATTGCAGGGAAATGTGAATGGAAGGATTTTTCTTCAGTGTGAGACAGATGTGCTGGAAGCTTAAGTAAATAAGAATTTAAATAAGAATTAATCTCAGGCCACCTCCACCCTCGCAGGTAGGCTTTTCCAAAGCTTGCCAATGTTTTGATGTTGAAATTGATAGCTACTTACTGATATCAGGTGGTGATGAAAGGCCCTTAATGTAGCCCTGCATAATGGTATGTTCCCATTCAGCACCCATGACATAGCATTAGATTTTTCATAAATTATCCCTATGGGATGGGGCCTTCTGATAGAACACCAGTGACACATAACATGGACCAATGGAACATCCAGGATGTATTCTTATTGGATGGGGTCTTCTGACAGAACATCCAAAGCAAATATACAATGTAGTTCTGTGTGCAGAACTCGTCTCCACATCTCAAAAAAGCTATTGCAGCATTAGAGGTTGTTCAGAGAAGGGTTAGGAGAATGATCATGGGCCTGGAGAAACTCTCCTACAAGAGATCTCCTAGGAGATTGAAAAGGTGGGGATTGTTTACTGTAGAAAGGAAGTCAACAAGCAGTAACATCATAAAAGAATATAACAAATGAATGGTATCAAGAAGGTAGGTTGGGAGCTTCTGTTCTCCCTGTCTGATAATAACACAGGAACAAGGGACAGTAAATGAAATTAAAAGTTGGGAAATAAACTGATAAAAGGAAATATCTTTTCACACAGTGTTTAATTAGGCTACGGAACTCGCTGCCACAGGAAGTCATTGAGTTCAAAAATTTAGCAAGATTCAAAAGGGATTAGACATTTATATGGATAACAAGAATAGTCAGAAATAGAATAGTCAATATTAACAAATTTTGGAAGAGAAATTAAAACTCATGCTTCTGAGTTTAAAATAATATCTATTATGGATTAGGAGGAGACCTAATGAGGGGGAAGGGCAGATTATCACACATCTGCCTAATGCAGGGTTTCTTATACCTTCCTCTGAAGCGTCTGGTGCCTGGCACTGTCAGAAACAGGATACTGGACTAGATAGACTATGGGCCTAACCCACTATGATCCTATGTTCTTGTGTTCTATATACCTATGGAACATCCATGATGTAGCTCTATAGGACAAGGCCTGCTGATAACACATCCATACACAGTATAACATATGCCAATGGAACCCAAATGATACAGCGATATGTGACGATACATGCCAACAGGACACATCCACAGTAGTATTAAACCAATCTGCATGCCAACAGAATATATTAATTATGTAGTACTACCTGACTAAATGCCCATAGGACATCTGTATCATAGTGCTATGTGATGCCCTACAAAACATTCATGCCATGGCTCTACATGCCATTACGTTATGGTCTCAGCAGGACCAGACGAACATTAATGCATCAACCTTGAGACGCCTGCTTCATATGAAACAAAATTACTGCTGTCAGGTTTCATGGGCTGGCTCATTTCACAGAAACAGAGCACTTGCCAAACCAGAAGAGAACAATGGTTCATCTCTGTCTCTGGGGACAGTGACCCATATAGGAGAAAACAAAAACACCTGTGCCCATAAACATACAGCATTACACTGAGGGAGAAATGGGGGCGGTGGGCAGATTTTCTTCCTGACTCCAGTTTGGGATCAGTTATTGCTTTGGAGCATGAGGGTCAAAATCCTTTGTGATTCCCACTTTAACTAGTGTAATAGCAGATGTTTTTCTTATTCATATTGGATATGGCCTCCTTCGCCCAGTAAGTACTGTAGGAGGCAGAGGGAAAGGGAGGGAAGAGGAGGCAGAGAGAAGGCTAGACCAACAGGTTGGCAGTGTCTGGGCTGCAACCACTGCCAAAGCAGCTTGCTCCCAGGAAGACCCTTTCCATTTCCAGTACTCCAGACTGGCAGTTCAATTTGCAGCACGGAAGCAGTTTACAGCTGTGATTAACCTCTCCCCTATCATGTCACCAAGGAGTCTCATGCTTTGCCCACCCCCTCCTTTGCTTGCGGGCTTGGGCTGCTTGATTTCTTACATGGGATGGGATGAGCTTTGAGTGGAAATGTGTTGCCATGCTATCAGGACATGGCATTTTGCTACCCCCTTAGTTTGTGGGCTCCAAATTCCCACCCACTTCTAAGCTGCTCCATCTAACCACTGTGCATTAGATTCTGAAGAGAGATGGCTACAGGAAGGGGGGCATGGCTGCAGCACATGAAACCTCAGACCCCTTATAGAAGACAGACACAAAGCATAATCTGTCATGCCACTTCTAGCTCTGGGATTCTCCCCAACTCTGCTGCTGCTGCTCGCATTGCTGTACCACTGTACAAGAGCTCCCATGCATGAGCTGACAAAATTCCACCTGTGGAATAAAGAGGCTCTGTGAACCTATTGCACATGATAGAGACACACAACAGGATACAACCAGGGATGGGAATGCTTTCTCCCTCCATCAGCTATTACTGTTCTTCCGTCCTCTGATTTCATCCTCCCGCACCCCATTCTGGTCTATCACCCCATCTCCTTCTTCCTTACTATTGCTTCACCCCCTGCCTTCCATCTCTCTTCCCTCCTCCCCTTTCTCCCCTGTTCTGTTTTAATTGGCTTCTGCAGAACATCTTAGTTTCCTGGTCTCTGAACCCTCAGCCAGAGCTGAATGGCCTGTGATTTCCACTCGCTTCCAGATCTAAACACTGTCATTGCTAACCTGCTACATAATCAGCAGAATGAGAAGTATGGGGAAGGGGACAGAGGAACTTACTAGCCACAACTCATCAATCAGCCTCAGTCTGCAGCAGCAGTGATCACCTCAGATCCAACAGATATGCCAGAGCTAAGAACTCATTTATCTTCCCCTTCATAACCCTACATGGTGGAAAGAGGCAAACGGGGCCCAGACGTTCTCAGCATGCTGAGATGGTGCTGTAAGAGACAGACGGTAGGCATCTAACTAAATGGTAGTGAAAAAGCAAAATGAAGCTGGACTTGGGGGAAGGGAAAAGACAAGGGGCAGTTATAATTAATTCCCCCTTTCTACCAACATCCCGCCCCCATCAGGCAGTGACTCGGCTGACAGGTTGTGGAATTGCCATGACTCTAGACATTCAAGGCTGAGACTAGACATACATCTATCAGCTTAATGAGACTGAGCCAACACCCAGAGATCAGTCAAAAGCCACCTCCATCCCAAACAATTTTACTACACAGGAATTGGCATAAGACTGCAACCCATCCCAATATTGGTGAATTAGTGCTAATTTTTACAGGTCTGTCTTGCCTCCTGTAACCTAGACCTGAGGTGGAAACAAAGATTGTCCTGTGAACTTCTTGCAGGGTTCATGACAGCATCACAACACAGCATAACCACCCTGTTGATGCAAAAGTCACAGTTATGTGACAGATCATAGAGCCACAATTACTTGGTCCCATAGACTATGGGAAATGGACACGCACACACTTTGATGAAAACCTAGCTGGTCTTTTCTGGCCTCCCCAGACTTTCTAATTGGAGATATGGGCAGTCTTTCAAACTCTTTCCTTTCCACCAGGCATGGGTTCCTCCTCGGGACACTTAAATGGAGCCGGGGGGCAGGAGGAGAGGAGAAGGCATATGCCTTTCTCTAAACTGTCTCCAAGTTGGCACCACATCATAATAAACTCTCGCATGCAAGGAAAAAGCCCAAACAACTCAATACCTCCAGGCCCAGCAGCCATCTCGAAAGTGAGTGACATGCAAAAGCACGGAACCATAACTGACATATATGCAGCTGTACTCTCATGGTCCGCCCACCCCAAAATTAAATACAAAGACCACCACACGAAGCGTCTCAACCACGCTAAATGTCCCCTCCATCCTCTCACAGACACTCCCCAAAAGCTAATGAGCCAACCTCCTCCTAGTGAGCAAACAAACAACCCAGTACCAAGGGGACAGGACCACAATATCTCCTGGTGCTGAGGTGAAGCCCCCCACGAGACTTTAACCTACGTCATCAGAGTGCTGGAGAGGAGGAAAACAGTGAGCCTTCAGGGATGGGAGGTGGGGTAAAATTTCTTGAATGATGAAGTACTGTAAATACAGATCACATACACAGAGCTGAATGAGCGGTACCCCTCCCAGCCTCTCCCTCCTTAGCAGGATTCAAGTACATCCTCTGTTCAGATTTCAGCATCCAGATCTCCGCAGTGTATACCTCCCCCACACACCCTGCTAGAAGCCTGGCACCGTGCTGGCAGCCTGCCAGGCTCCCATCTGCCTCCCACTTCATCCCAGTCTGCTATTGTTTCCAATCAGTTTAGGAAACAACACTGAGAACAATTAGAAAAGATAACGAGGAGGAATTACATAATTACAGGCCATTGAATCCAAAGCATTTCACAGGCTGCGTTCTGCCCAAGTGCAGTGAAGGGAGAGCATGGGGAAACAATCACACTCTTCTTTGCCTTAACTTGCCTACCCGGAGCGTGTCCTTGCAGTGGCTGCGCTTTGGAAGCTCCTTGGCTGCTGTGAGAAGGGATTTTTCCAGAAGACTAGTGTTTTACAGGGCTAGAGGAAGAGCCTTCATTTCTTCCATCCTATAGCAAGGGCTGGTAGAGGTTTCAGATTCAGCATTACACGGAGGACTCCATGGGTCATATTTACACATCAGCCCTAGCTGGTGGCAATAAGGAAGATGCTCGAGGAGCTAATCCGCTATCATGATCCCCAGAGAGGCTTATGAAATAGTCCCTGGCCAACTGATGGCTTGTGTGCGCCAGCAGCAGGGTATCAGGCAGGCAGCGGGCAAGTGGCTGTCAAATCTGGGCCCATCTAGGACTTCACAGCTGTCACTCTCCTGAAAACAATTGCCAGTTGGGACTTGAGAGTGTCAGCGGAGATCAAACTCACATCCTCCTGTGCCAGAAGCTCAGGGCCCTGCCATTTAAGCTAAAGGAGAATCTTCCTAACCTTTAAGCAATGTACAGCCTACAGCGCTGTTCTTATTCCATCCATTAGAGGCAGTATAACACACACCCCGCCCCCCCCCCATTTCATTACAATTCTGTCAATGTACAGGCTGCAATTGCAAATATAGACCAGATTTTTTTCTTCCTTCCTGCCACCCTCTCTCAAAACATCATGCCATAAAACCTTTCACCCAAGGAGGGTCCTTTCTAATGAGGTTGTATAAAATGGATTTTAGTGAAGGACCCACCACACTTCTGTGTGTTCAGATTTCAGTGCATCTCTGTATCACCCATTTTCAGCATTCTCCAATTCCCTACTAAAAAGCAGCTAAAGCTTCGTTGATTACCGCTTATATTTGGATCTTACCTTCTATCACAAACCGTCTCAGAACACTGTTGACATCACTGCATCCACTGTTGTAAAGCACCCACAGCAGGGGTGGAACATGGCAGCGGTTTAATAGCATTCAGAAACACTGCAACAGAGTAAAAGGGAAAGGGAAGAACACTCCACCCATAACCACTGATGTGTGCTGCATTCCTCTGCAGAAGTTGCTGCATTGCAAATGGCAGGTGAGGTAATTCTTTTTAATGTAGTGCTTTGGGACCCTTGGGATGAAACATACTATATATAGACGTGTAAGGTGTCCGTGGTCAAATGTTGATTACACGGTAATAGTTGGGTCACTTTTACAGCAAGATGGGAACTGGTTTAAAGATGAGCTCAAATATCTGTGGATTCTCCACCCCTCTTTGACTCCTGGGCACTATTGAAAAGCTGCAATGTTCCACCCTTGCAATGACTGCTTTACAACGATGCATGCAGTGATGTATACAAAGTTTCTGGGATTGTTTGAGATGGAATGTGCTATTTAAATGTAAGTCAGCTCATTTCTGCACAAGAAAGTCAGAAACCACTTGGCTTCTGGTCTCTCAATCCAGGTGGAAAATGATATGCATAAACCCTGCTATGAATGAGTTTGTTAACCTTTTGAGACAGATGATCTGATTAATTTCACCTCCCAAAATCCCAGTTTAAGTATGCCACTGTGGTCTCTTGCACTAAAGATATCAGCCCCCTATACACAGAGGGCAAACCTGGTGAGTTGTTTATATGGCTTACGAGAGAGAACAATCCTGTGTACTTCTACTGCACTTTTCACTGAAGTATCTCAAAAGTACTGGAGGATCACAGGCACATCTTCCTTGTGAGGTAGGTACCCCTCACAGATATGGGTCAATACAAAGGTAACTGGGTGACATTATATTGTCTGTGTTACACAGGTGTTCAGGTTAGATACCTAATGGTCCCTTCTGGCCTTAAAATCTATGGATCTACAAATTAATATGAATCAGAAAACTGAGGACAGAAGAGCTGCAGTGACCTGTCTAAGATCACACAAGTCAATGGAAGTGCTGATATAATGGCCGACCCCTATTACAAGTCACCAGCAGGATTTGAATCAGAGACATTCAGTACCATGCCATATACCACTATCATTTGTATTATTTGAATAACTTCTTTACTAGTAGCAGCTGCAGCAGTCTTACAGTTGACCAACCCCTTGAGACACATGTGACACACCCTTTATTAGTGGGAATAAAGAGCCAAGAAGCCCTAACTAAGCCTGTGACCTCATGCAAACTATGCACCCACTCAATAAGCCACAAACTAGCCTTCCTCTTGACTCCAGAGATGCTCTGACTTCCCTCCATCTTCTAGCCCTACCATTAAGGCTGATTTATCATTTGGTTTTAATTTCCAAGAATAGAGAAGCATCCTGAAGCTCAAAAACTTATTTGGCTGTATGTATTTCCTAGCAGACAGAATAATTAAACATCACCCACGAGTACTAGTTCTTGCTAGTAATCTTTGATATCTGCTCTGGCTATGAACACTCTTATTCTAATTCAGACTATCACAGAAGCTTGGTGTGAATGCACCCTTCCTTCCTTAGCTTCCTGATCTCAGCAATTTCACCATTACCATCTAGGTATATTTCCCACCTTCTGAAAAGAAATCACTGCTGCTCCCCTTTCCTGACAACACAGATTGGGATCCTCCTGCAGAAAGACTTCTGGGCCTTCTCTTCTCCTCGGTGACCTGTTACCAGCTCCCTTTTAAAATACACTAAAATCAGGCACTATATAGGCATTGCAATAGCTTAATTTTCAAATGTCAAGTCCTATCTGAAACCACACGCACTATGTTTATGTGCAGATGTGTGTATGAACTGGAGTTAGAGCAGGAAAACAACAACCTCAAGGTTCCAGTCCCAGCTCTGCCACTAGCTTACTCTGCGCTCCATCCACATTATGTGGATAATAGTACCCACCTTTGTAAACTGCTTGGAACCTTGGACGCAAAGAAATATACATAATTATTTTATAGATATTAGACAGGATAACATTAGAATAGATGAATTGTACACGTAGCAGGAGTGGATATTTCCCATTTAACCAGACATTTGGTACTTAATTACCACAGTGATGGGCATGCCAGAAATGCAGAGAGAAGAGAAGGAGAGAGACTAAAAATCACAATTCAACAAAAGAAAGGATGGTCCTATAGTTAAGGTCCTAGGCTAGAACTCAGAAAATAAAAGCTCAGGTGCCAGAGATTCTCTTTGTGATCTTGGGCAAATCACTTAACTTCTTTGTGCCTCAGTTCTCCATCTGTAAAATAGGGATAATAACCCTCTCTTTTTCCTACGCGGGTGTGTTTAGATTGTGAAATCTTTGAGGCAGGGAATAAGTTTCTGAGCAGCATCTCATACTGTGGGGCACCTCATTCCAGTTGGGCCCGCTAGATGCTACGATAGTGTAATTAATTATTTGCACATGCAAAATCATCCCATTACAATGTGCAAATGTGATCATTATGCACAAAACTGGGAAAATTTGGGCTGAGAACAGGAGGAAGCCAGGACTTCAAGGGGAGAGATGGGAAGCAAGAGCAGATGAAATACTTAAGCAAGAGAGCCTCTGTTCATGAAAATATCTTTGTGATTAATAAAATAAGAGGAAGGTAAAAACTCAACAGCAAATGTCTGAAATGTGAGCAAATGGTCTCTAAGTAAAAGGCTCTTCAAAGCTTTCCACCAGGTAACAATGGCTCTTTAAACTATCACATAGTAACAAACCATCGTGCTGGCTTTTTTATGCACTTGAGTAGAATGAGAGCCCCTTTTCCAAGGTGGTTTGGGAAGGGGGGAAGTGGGGATGTTCTATTTTGTCTCTCTTCCTTATGGCACCGGTTTGATTTCTCATTGTTGCAAAAATGGCTTTCCACCATCATCGCCATTCCCAGTTGGAATGGCACAATGAATACAGTCATTTGATTTGATGTGCAAAACTGAATGGGACTCCTGCTGCCTGCAAGCTCGCTGTCTCCCATTGAAGTGAAGGCTGTTCAATATTACTCTATCCTTTTCCTTCTACAACATCGGGCTAAAAAGAATCTACCCAGACTTCTAGAGAAAGAGGCTCCCCCATCTTGGCACTAACCATACCAACTTATTCTGTGTCTCAGCACCCACCTGCCCACCAGCATCCTTTGATCTTAGTTCCCTGCAGGTGTCTCTCCTATTCAGACTCCATCTTAATAGTGCACACACCTTGCTCATGATGTCCCAGGGCTTTCTAGAGTCATTAGGGGGTTGGGGGAGGCCACAGGCGTGAATTGGTTCAAACCATCTGAACTGGGTTAGAAGATCCTTTGGTGCCTTTGTGCTCTCAAAGAGCTGTTTGCAAAGCACCACTTAGCACGAGCAAATATTCAAAAAACAGCAACAAAAAAGAAGCAAAGAAGAGTGGAGGGGGGAAAAAATGGTTTCAAAACCTGGACAACATCAAGAGCCTGTTTCCATGGCAACCCTTCCTCCATAGAGTAGCTCAAGCTCAAGCCTGTTTTAATCAAGGGCAGCATTTGCCAATAAAGTCTATCCTGGTCTGTGCTTCCTTCCCACAGATCAACGCCAGGACAGGCAGGCCTGTATGCCCAAGAGGCGAGGAGGTTTTCTGCAGTGAGGTTCTTGAGGTGACAGTATCTAGAGAGGCGCTACGGGCTCTCCTGTTTAGGAGGGCTTGCAGTGCAAAAGTCCAGGCATGTTGTGCACATCTTTGCAGCCTTCTCTACACCAGCTGCTTCTTAAAATCTCCCAACTGTGCAACTTTACCAGTGGGAGTTTTAGCACAGGCATGAGCAGACCCAATTGTTTTAACCACTGTGCCCCCTAGACCTGTTCTAAGCACGCTTGGCCTTTGTGGTGGTTCAGGGACCAGCAGTTGCCTAGATCCTGTCTCACTAGCACTGCCATTAACACCAGAGGGAAACTGAGCCAGTGGTATCAAAAATAGGAAGAAGTTAAAAAACAGCAGGTCTTATACACGCAGCCCTACTGCCTGCAAATCTGTCAGCCGGGACTGCCTACCGGGAAGCACCCAGACTATACTCAGGACTGGGAGACAGAGAATAGGGATGTACTGACACTGGTCAATTGGAGGGGGCAGATCCTGTCAACAAACACTGGCTGTTCCTGTCGCCATTTTGTTCTTCATTGGCCGGAGACTGAGAGGTACCTAGAGACGGGATAACCATCCTGCAGCTGTTCAGGGTGCAACGCTGCTATTTTGTCATGCAAGCTTAACCAAGGTAATTATTGAGGAGTTTGCCCCCCTAACAAAATGTACTGTTGTCCTAAGACGAGAAAAGCTCTCCCTGCCCTGGGGAAGATTCTGCAAGCTGTAAAAATTCCTCCTAATTTACCACGAGTATCCACTCAGCATCTTTTTGTTCTATGTTTGTACCTAGCGCAACGGGGGTCTGTCCTGTTCCTTGTCTAGGCACTATGGTAATACAAATAGACAGACACTTTGGCTGGGGTTGCTTTCTACAGGTGTTCCAGAGAGTGACTTCAATGACCCGAAAGTCACAGTGAATGTAAAGCAAGTATTGGAGACTGTTAATGGAAAGGCAAGTTTGAATCTGTTCACTCAGGAGATGGCTGATTCCTCCGATCAGGAGACACAAACATATCTAAGTGGCCAGTCAAAACTAATTGATGCAGCACAAATGTCATGTTTGCAGTGAACTGCTTGTGAGAAACCACCAACCAGGAATTCTGCGCAGGAACAATTCCATGAGCAGCTGGTTGTCAGATCATTTGTGAACAGGAAAAGAAGTGGAATTCTTCACCCTACTCCCCCTGCAGGTGTGATGCTTGTGTAGCCAGCCCAGGCTGTCATCTTACATGCTCCTGGGTGCTGTCACCCACCAACCAGCCTCACCTCACACTTACTTCGGGGCTCTTCATCCAGAGCTGTATTGCCAAAATTTAAATAAATAAGTGTAATGGTGACATCATCGCCAGACTGACTTACTCCTGTCTAGTTGCCACTCGCTTCCGGACACTTCTCCTCAGCTTCCTTTGGCGTCACGGTGAGACGGACTCAACTCCATGGTCATCAACTGCCACACACTTCCACAACCTTCCCCATTAACATGGCCAGCCACCACATCCCTCCAGAACCTTCCTTCCCCCATCCAGCTCCCTATGACATGACCAACCGCCACACCCCTCTAGAACC
>ML675616.1:5711821-5824074 GCA_007922155.1 Mesoclemmys tuberculata | reverse complement strand
AACATTTCTTAGTGGAGGCAGTGACAATCTGCCCCCTTTTGCCCATGAGCAGCCTTTGTCCCTGCTGCCTCCATGCACCTTCCCTTCAGATTCTGCTCACTGTAATATTTCATGAAGATCTTTGTCTCAGGAGACCTGCCCCCTCCTCCTCCTCCATCTGAATCCAGTGAGTCCGAATGCCAGCCATGGTTAACAAACGTGAGTGAAATGTCCCTGCCTGACCCCTCTAGTCCCCAAGTGCAGATTTCAAGCTCCATGAGCCCCAGGGTTTTGTTGTTCTGTTTGTTTTTCTTGCAGGGAGCTGTTCCCACTGTATTCTTTAGATGGCTACTGCTGCTATTAAGGGGTTATGTGTTAAAGACATCCTACTAATTTATGTTTATTATCACAGTTGCACTGTGACCAAGTTCAAGACCCCATTGTGCCAGGCTCTGTACATTGTAGAAGACACTGTAGTCCCAGATCTAGGAAACTGACAAGCTAACTCAAAAAGAGTGGGACTGGGAAACAAAAGTAGAGAGACATGAAATGATTTTCCCATGGCCATACAATAGGTCAGTAGCAGAGCTGGGACTAGAACCCAGTCTCCTAATCTCCAGTCCACTGCTCTATGTGCTAGACCATGCTGTCAGCCAGCATGGGACTGAGTTGCGCAGTCTTGGTCTAGCGTTGCACCGGGTATGTAAATGCACAAGAACTGAGTCTGCCACTGAAAAGCCTCCACTTACTGAGAGTCCTTGCACAGGCATGTCTGTGAAGCCAATTGTTAAGTTTGTGAACCTAAAACTGAGCAGAACTGGATATTAGGATAGAAAACCTGTGCTACTGTGGCAAGCTTCCCCTCAGCAGTGCCCTGCCCATCGCCATTCATGAAACATTTGTAACATGCTTTAAGATCCTCAGGTGAAAAGGAACTATGTAAGTGTAAACAATTAACTAAGTCTCTCAACAACGTTATCCCCACTGGACAGATGGAGAAACTGAGGCACAGAGATGTGAAGTGACTTGGCCAAAATCACATAGTAGGCCAATAGCACAGCTCAGAATAAAAACACAGGAGTCCTCATTGGCAGTCCCCTCTGTTATCTATTCTGTCACACACCTAATCCCAAACATCTCCCTAGATCCCTGTCCCAACGTATGGCATCAGGGCAACCTGGTAGAAAGTCATTGCGCATCCACGTTCTCAGGGCCTTGGTTTCTAATGGAGGTAAGCTGGCCTGCCAATGCGGTGAATGGAAGTCTTGTCTGAATTTGGGCAGCTGCAGAGAAAGAGAGGTGAAGAGTGTTAGCTTAGAGCATAGCAGGCATTACCTGTGCCCCTCTGCAGCTGCCCTGATTAATTCTTCAGTACGTTTTGTGGGACAACAGGGTTGACCAATATATTATGGGATTAGAAGACAATGCTATTGTCTTTTAATGAACTCCAGCTATTATCCCTCATCCAGTAAGATGCCGCTGCCTAGATAGAGAAAGACGACCCCAAAGAGATGAAAGTGCCAAGAGAGAAAAATATATATAAACTGTAGTTTTATAGACAAAGTTTTCCAGCTGACTCCAAACTGCTCCCCTCACCAAGCTTCTGACTTTGGAATCTTTGTTTAGATCTGTGCCCAGGGACTGTGCCACTATAAACATTAAGTTGAAAAGCAGCCCTCATATCACAGGCATGGCTGGGAGGATGTCAGTGGGGAGGTAAGGGTGGCCAGGAAGCGAGGGCTGAAAGAGCAAAGGTCCTACAAAGACAGAGAAAAATTCAGCATTTCTTGCCTTTTGAATTACTAGGATCTGGGTGGTTAAAATCCCATCCCACACTCCTAAATTTCCCTCTTCAAATTTCTGTCCTAACCTGTTGTGTGGTGATGCTGCCATGATCTTATAGCAACTGCCACATTTAACCACTGGTGGCATTTAGGTGGTAGATGAACTATTCGAGTGTATGTAGGCTGTGATACCACCACATATGTTTACTCTGGTAGGGAGTCCCACTGAACTCATCTGGGTGTCTCGCCTGTGTAAGAATGACTCACCTGAGAAAGGGTTTGCTGCAGGTCCATTGTTTGCAATCGGTTTGTCAAGCACTGAAGGATCTTTGGAACTTCGGCTCCACACAAACATCTGTCACGGTTACACTGTTATTAATTAATGATTTCCCCTACCTTGATTCTGAATCTCCATTATCACAAGAGGTGACAAATAGAATTGCTTCTCTGTTCCCATTTTTCTTCTTCCATTCCATCCCTTCAACACTACCCTCAGTTTCTGATCACATGTACCCAATGTTGATTGCATCAGGACATCAGACCTCGGTTTTCTCCCTTCTTCCATCATATCCCCCACTCCCAAGAGCAAATAGCTTTCATCAACTGCCAACCCCAATGCTTAGTAGATCCAGACGAAATCACTCCAATGTTTGTGGGGTTATTTGCAACCCAACCCAAAGCAAGAACGACTGAAAACTGTAAAACGGGGTGGGACTTTCAAGCACATATCCTAAAATATCAGTTAGTAGGACATTATTAATGATCAGCATTTTTCTTCTGAATCATAACCCATATGAATCATCACTTATCCTGGTCATCCACACAAATAAAATCAGCTAGCATTTACAGTCATTATTACTAAATGAGAACCATCCTACCGCCACATTTTTTTTAAAAAAGTGAAATATGCAGTGAAATAGCTGTCTCCAGCCCCGTCATATTTATATGGGCCTGTCAAACCACGCAAGCTCAGCCAGACACAGGAAATAACATTATGACGTGACCACCAACTCAGAAAATAAATAAATAAAGTAACCCTCCGCCTCAAGCTCTCGCCCATGCAGTCTTCAGTTTGCAATGCTGTCTCCGAACTAACCAGCCTTAAATTGCCTAAAGGAGTCTGACAGGTAATTTTTACTATGGCAGAGGATAGTAATTTTGCTGTCCAGAGGCAAGATCTTCAACTGCATCAGGAAATACTTACATTCGTAGAACACAAGTTTAATATAATAACAATTCCAGAAGAGCACAGTAAGTAATTCTCTCTTCCCTCCCCCACCATTTGCTTTCCCCCTCAGAAATTGACAAACGTTTACGGAGTTTTGCTTTAAGAAACACCTCCAATGATTCTCCATGGAATAAATCAGATATCTCACCCATGAAGGGTGATTATCTGTCTCTTGTTTGTGCAAAGGACCTTCAAGCGATTGCTAGGCCCAGACGTGCTTATGAATTATTGGCTTTTCCACGCTCATGAAAAAATCATCATGTTTATCTCCAGAGGTGAAATACCCTCTTCTAGACACAACCCAGAGGGTGGAATGGGTAGAGAACAGCATTTGGAGGGCTGGTAAAGGAGGATTTATGGCATTATAAATCTTTTTCAGTGGGATCCAGATACAAATACCACATGGAAAATCTCTGACAGTATTGCAGATAGAAACATGCAGCCAGATGGACAATGCACAGCACAAAGGCTCTTGTAGAGAAGGGATTGTCCCCACCCACTCCACAAAACAAGCATCGCTCTGGGGCAAATCCTTCCTCAGAGATCTGGGTATACACACAGGTGTTCTCTGAGGACTGGGAAACACAAGAGCCTCTCCACTCTTCCCCCTGCAAGCTGCAGAATCTCTCCATGGGCTTGAACCTCAGCTAGAAGCAGACTCATCAGCCATGCCTCTGCCCACAACCATCCCACCTCTTTGTGGCAGCAAGCAGGGACCTCCCATTGAGCTGTGAGTCAGGGCAGGGGATATATTATTGTTCTCAGTACACTCCCCCTCCTGTGCATCATAGAACACCACCACTTCTAGAAATCTGCAGACCTTTGCACCCAGGTCTAGGGAAAGACCTGTCCCTATATGCAATATTTTACTATAAATAAAAGAATATCTCCCTGCCAAAACATCCTGTGTTCTACCGCAGGAGAGACGGCCGGGCCTCCATTTCCCTTGCAGTCCAGGTGACACTAGCGGCTGAAGAAAGCCTCTCTAAGGCCATCACCACTCCCTACCTGCAGCACATACCTTACCCTTTCCCATGAGATCTTCTCTTCTCCTGCCCTTCTAAGTCCAAGCAGAAGAGAAGTGGGAAGAGATCATCCCTTCAGAACGTAAAGTTCAAGAGGCTCATCAGGTGCTTAGCTAAACCTTGGGCCAGATCATCAGCTGGTATAAATCAGCATGGCTCTATTGAGTTCCATGGAACAATGTGGATTTATACCAGCTGAGGATCGGGCCCCAGAACCTCCTGGGTTTGCAGAGCTGGGCTGGGAATGCCACAAGAACAACCTTTTCTGGTGGCATGTTGACATATTACAGAAGGAAGGATGGTATTGTATTGAGCAGGGGGCTGGAATAGGTCGAGTCCTAGGTTCCATTTTTGTTATGCATTATTTTCATTGCTGTAGAGCCTAGGTGTCCCAGTTCTGAAACAGGGCCTCATTGTGCTAGGCACTGTACAATTACTGAACAAAAAGATGGCCCCTGCCCTAAGGAGCTTACCAACTCTGCCATGGGCTCTGTGTGACCTTGAACAAGTCACTTAACTTCTGCGTACCCCCCAACTGTAAAATGGAGAAAAATGATATTCCCCATCCTCACAAAGTTGGGAGACAGACTGAGCACCTGGTTCTGCATCCATCCAAATCAACAGGAAAGCTCCCATTATTTCTTCAGATGAATAGATCTCAGTGGTGGTGGATCAAGGCCCATCTCATTAAAATCCTTTGCAAGTCCTCTGTGAAAATATTGCTTATTTCTGTTTATAGTCCTGCCTAAAGTCACAAAGTTCAGAGAGAAATAAAAAAATTGCTAGGAAGCAGGGACAGCTTGATCCAGACTTTCTCCAGCCACAAAACTTTTGAACCAATTCTTCCCCTTCCCAAACCATTCACCAGCCTCAGTTTGTACAGCATCTGATTTTTCTTTTGAACATCGCCCATAATTCAGTCTTCAGATGTGACGTCTCACAAAGAAACCTTATGACTAGCAATAAAAGGGACTCTGAAAGGATAGTATTCACTTGCTGCATAACTTAATGGGGAACAGACTCAGTGGCTCAGCAGGTTGGTGATATGCTAGCCTTTTACCTCTGGAAGCCTGGATTCAAATGGAGATAGCATCCCCATTCCCTGTCATCATCTTTCTCCCATCACACAGGCCTGTAACTTGGGAGTTATCTTCAGCTCCTCTCTCTCTCTCTCGCCACCTCACATCCTGGGCATTTCCAAATCCTCTCACTTCTTCCTCAATCACATCTCGGAGGTCCAACCTTTCCCCTCACTCCAAACAGCAAAAGCTCCCATCCTGTGTTTTCTTTCATTGTTTTCCATTTCCTATACTGCAACCGTCTTTTGCCCCACACCCCCATCAGTCACATTACCCCTTTCCAATCTGCACAATGCACAGGGGCTAAGATGATCCTTGCCTGTCCATCTTACCACAATCACCTGATCTTTGAATCTCTCCACTGGTCTCACTTTCATCACTAGATCAAGTGCAAGCTTCCGGTCCTTGTCTTCAAAGCTCTTGATATTACCTACCTATCCGAACCCATATTCTGTTAGTGTCCTGAAAAATATTCAAGTCTGGGCATTCGCATCCTGCCTTATTGCTGTTTTGATTAAATGAATCTGGTATTTCTCTCTTTGTGTGCTAAACTGTTGTGTAGTGTTGTGTGTGCTATTAAACAGCTGTCGTATTCCACTCGAGAGGTGGCTTCCCTTCAGTAGTTGGTGAAGGGGTTCCTGGATTTCTCTAGTTTCTGAAGTTCTTGGGATCCTTCAGGATGAACAGAAGAGGATATTTACTAGGCACCTATCCTACCATTGACAAAAAAAGAATATTCCAAATTCATAAGTACCAGACTTATTTCCCCACTTCTCTGCGTATTTCTCTTGCCTTCATAATTACAGTATCTGAGCAATTCACCGTTACCAATGGATTTATCCCCTTAACCATCCTGTGAGGTAGGGAAATATTATCCCCATTTTACACATGACAATAGATTCAGTGACTTGTCCAAGATCACACAGGATGTCTGGGGCTGAGTGGGGAGTTGAACCCATGTCTCCCTGGTCCCAGTCACATACCCGACCCACATGCTTTTTTGGTGTGGCTGATTTGCTTTGGGCCCTGAGTGGGGGAGAGCTTTGACCTTGTTTATTTCACTGGCAGGGTTCCCCTCGCCTATTCACAAAGGTTCTGTGTCTTCCCTGTCTACTGTGTTCCTTAGCACAAACAGTTTACACTCTGCTCTGATTTTCCTTAACTCACTGTTCTCTCTCCTACTGGGCTTTCCCCAATTACCAGTGCCTTGGAAAGACAGGGACTGTGATAAGCTTGGCGATAGATAACTCAGTGTTTTCCATCTATACAGAGGAGAGAAAGAAAAAACCTTTAATAAAAATGAAAACAAAGGGGAGGAGCAGGGGTGTATCAAGTCATGCTGGTAAAGAACCCAGCTTGCAGTTTACCCCTGCTGTAAAAACATGAACTAGAGAGCAGTACTTTCAGCTTTAAAATAATAGCCACCAAATCCAGCCCTGCCCCATCTGCTGAGCTAGTGTTCTCACAGGCGCTAATAGCGGCGACAGTTCACTACCATCAAACGTGTCTCCTCCCTGTATGGCTCTTTCTCACTCACTTTCCATCACCTCACTTGGCCTCTCTCACCTGAGCTGGCAGGGTTTGTCACTGGCTCTAGTGCTGCAGACAGTCCTGGGAGAGGGATAAATTCCAGAAAATCGGTGGCTGCTGATTCAGTCCAGCCTGCTCTTATGGAATCAGAGGGCTCAAGGCCAGAACGGACCACCAGATCATCTAGTCTCCTGCACATCTCAGGCTGCTAAACTCCCCCATCCAGTTACCACATATTGAGCCCAATGATCGTTGGTTCCCAATCCCACAAAGCCAACAATCTTTCTCATTGGCTAAGGACCATGAGAGGTTGCGGCATATTCTCAAAAAGCATGGAGGAGGCAGAGATCATAGGAACGTAAGAATTACCAGACTGGATCGGACCCTAACAACTCTGGACATGCCCCTCACAGGCCCCGCCATTGGGGATTGATCTGTCCTAATATCACTGTGTAGCTGCAATACTGCAATTCCCAACATGGACAGGCAACTTGCTATTTGCACCAATGGGACTTACTTCTGCTTGGAACCGGTTAGTTCCATCAGTGCAATAACACTTTTGCCTGTCTATATAAGAGGCTCCCACAGTGCGGGAACACTGCTATCTGGCCTCCAATGTTTGGAATTGGAGCAAATCCTCAAATCCGAGGGTATGGTTCATGTACCTAGCTGAAGGGGAATATCAGTGTCTTTTCTGTAAATCCAGGAGTTTCTCTCTTTCCACGACAGGGGAAGAAGATTCAGCTCAGACGCAGATTACTGAGCCAATCACCATGCACATACTCTGTTTCATGGAGTCTTTGTTTGTTGTTCTCAATCTGAACTACAAGTCACCTAGGCTGGAAATACATGGTTTGACCTTTGTGAATATGAGAAAACACAACAGGGAGAAAAAGAAAAATGGGCCAAGCTGAAAGGAGGAGGAAAAAAAGGGATAGAGAAAGAGGGAGAAAAGTGAGAAACTGCCACTGTAAATACAAGCAAGACAAAAAAAAATGATTATGATCCAGCACACACCAGCTCTGCTCTTACAGGCAGTTAAGGTGGGGTGGAAGGAAAGGAGTCAGGGAACTCTAGATACCTCTACACTGGAATAAAAGACACAGGGCATGGCTGCAGCTGGCTTGGGTCAGCTGACTCAGGCCCACAGAGCTAAAATTGCAGGGTAGATGTTTGGGCTTGGGCTGGAGCCCAAGTTCTGGGTCCCTCCCCTCTCAGGGGGTCCTGAATACCTACACAGCAATTTTATAGCCTCACAGCCCAAGTCAACTGATACAGGCCAGCTACGGGTGTTTAATTGCTGTGTACTCTCCATTTCCTGAAACAGCTGCATGGAGCTGTCCAGTGCCAAGAGGAGCAGCATGTAAATTCAAGGCTAGGGATTTTAATGCCAGCATGTCTCATGAAGTCTGGATTCTGCCCTGTCTGCTAGTGATTGGTTGGGAAATCTGGCTATGACTATGGGAACAAGCTGTCTGGCACATCTATCACTGTTCGGGTTTTTTTTTTTTTGTCCAAACCAGTTGTAAAAGTCTTGGATGGAATCCAGACATCCCCAGGAGTTTCACAGAGAGAAAACACTGCTGGCTGTCACGTGATAAAGGTAAAGAATCCAAGAGAGTCTCTTTCTTCTAACAATGAACATGAAACTTCAGTAGAATTAGGAAAACATTGTCTCCAAAGCGACTCAGCCGCTCTGCTTCACTGGAGAGCTTCTGCAGCAGCCTGCTGCACAGATTTAAAAACCATAGATAGGAGGGGGAAAGCACGGGAGAACACTGCATGTGTGCCACGCTAATTCCACAGTTAGAATCAGAGAATAGTAGAGTTGGACCTCAGGAGGGATCTAGTCCAACCCCCTGCTCAAAGCAGGACTAACCTCAGCTAAATCATCCCAGCCAGGGCTTTGTCAAGCCACAGCTTAAAAACCTATAAAGATGGAGATTCCACCACCTCCCTAGTGAAAAAGCTTTTCCTAATATCCAACCTAGACCTTCCCCACTGCAACTTGAGACCGTTGCTCCTTGTTCTGTCATCGACTACCATTGAGAACAGCCTAGCTCCATCCTCCCTGGAACTCCCTTTCCGGTAGTTATAGGCTGCTATCGAGTCCCCCCTCATTCTTCTCTCTTCTGCAGAATAAACAAGCCTCTTTCTCTCAGCCTCTCCTCATAAGTCTTGTGCTCCAGCCCCCTAATAACTTTTGTTGCCTTCCGCTGGACTCTCTCCAACTTGTCCACATCCTTTTTGCAGTGGGGGGCCCAAAACTGAACACAGTACTCCAAATGTGGCCTCACCAATGCCGAATAGAGGGGAATAATCACTTCCCACGATCTGCTGGCAATGCTCCTACTAATGCAGCCCAATATACCATTAGTCATGTTGGCAACCAGGGCACACTGCTGACTCATATCCAGCTTCTTAGCCACTGTAGCCCCCTAATTTCATTAGGAGTTTGGGATTCGAGCACCCAACTGCTCCAGCATGCCTCAGCCTATGGACACATGATGTTGGCCTAAAAGTTCCTTGAAACACCCTTAAATTTTTTACACTCCTGCAATTTATGATTTACCTGGATGGGTAGAAAGCCAACACAGGGATAAACCAACTCAGTGAGCACTCAGGAGCTCAAGCCAGCTCACACCAGTGACCATCGCTCTGTGTCTATAACACTCTTCTCAGAAAGAATGTTAATCATAGACAGCCCCTTGGATCATCTTCATCATTGAACTCCATTCAAATTCCCTGGTCTAGCGCATCACCTGCTGTTATATAACACTCTTAATTGCTCTGCTCCATTGGGGATGGGGTCATAAACTGTGTTTGTCCCTGCATGAACCAAAAATAAATGTTCCGGCAATATGGGAATTATACCACCCAAGCCTCTCCATTTGGTGGGGAGGACGTCAGGGTTTCTTTTCTTTTTCCCCTTACTCCCCAGCCCAAGGCCCTGAATCAGCCTGACCCCACTTTATCATAGAAGATCGGGTTGGAAGGGACCTCAGGAGGTCATCTAGTCCAACCCCCTGCTCAAAGCAGAATGAACCCCGACTAAATCAGAAGGATTTCACCAGCTTCTGGTGAAGGAGCTCAGGGTACGTCTACGCTGCAGTTAAACACCCGCAACTGGCCTGTGCCAGCTGATTTGTGCTTGTGGGGCTTGGGCTGCAAAACTGAGGTGTAGATGTTCGGGCTTGGGCTGCAACCCAAGCTCTGGGACCCTGCCCTCTCACAGGTCCCAGGACTTGGGCTCCAGCCCAAGCCTGAATGTCTATACCATAATCTTACAGCCTCATAGCCTGACCCTCCCGAGTCAAAGTCAGCTGGCATGAACCAGCTGTGGTATTTAGATGCAGTGTAGACATACCCTTATGTGCAGCTCCCTCCAGAGTCTGCCAGTGACGCTCAGAGTGCCTGATTGCCCATTGACTTCAGCAGGCCTCAAACCAGGCCTGGAGTTCATGGCAAGGAACCATTAATTTTGCAAGAATGCAGGATCCCCCTTGACCATGCTCCTGCAAAGGGATGTATATTAAAGTTTAACAGGACAGCTCAAACGAGATCCTAGAATCATAGAAGATTAGGGTTGGAAGGGACATCAGCAGGTCATCTAGCTCAAAGCAGGACCAACCCCAGATAAATCATCCCAGCCAGAGCTTTGTCAAGCCACTGTCTGGGTGGAAGGAACAAGCTGCCCAGTCCCCCATCTTTTATACAGAAGGGAGCAGGTTGCCCTGGGAGGCCCCCTAAAGAGGAAACCCAAGTGCTGCAAGGAGCTAACACAGACGTCTCACTAAGCAGCTTTGCCAGCAAGTAAGAATTGCGGGTAATAGAAGGAGGGTACAGGGGCTATTTGAGGACCAGCCACCCTTCCCCTTAGCTGAGATATTCAGGACATACAGATGTTCCTATATGGATTAGGTTCTAATCTCACAGGGTTGTTATGTTTCTAAACAAGTTCACCATTCACAGTATATGGTTCCTTCTTGAAACCTCTCCTGGCTGAGTTTTATGTCCTCTGTTGCCAAGCTATGGGGCATTCCTGAACAACAGGCCGATGTTGCGCGGTTCAGTTGCTTTCAAAATTTAGCAGTGAAATCCTCTTTTGGATTCACTCTCTCCCCACCAACACACACACACCTTGTTCTCTCTCCCTCTTGGTTCTGAACATCTATTATGCGCATTTTCATTAGGAGCATTTTGCAAGCGATCTGTTGATTCATTGTATTAGAATTGCAAACAAATGGTATCATTTTCCCTGCACACTCTTCATTTAGAATTCAGCATTGATTTCCTAGCATTGTTAGGCCACTTGACTGACACTTCTTCTTGTTGATTTCAACCATTTAAGATTCCTTTCCAAAAGGCTCTAGCTCATCAGTTCTTCTGCTAGGCCTTGAGAGTTTGCAGCAGCACAAACACCTGTATTAGTAGGTCCCATGCCTCTGTACTCCTTATATGCCTTGGCTTGAAATCATATTTTGCTGGGGAAGGTGAGGAAAGAGCAGAGGGCCAATTTCAAATTCATCACTGGTGTAACCTCACTGACTTCAGTTCTTCCTAGCCCATCAGAATCTGGTATGCATACGCTCTCCTAACACTTGCCAAACTTTAAAAGTGCCCTTAAAGATACAAGATACAATGAAGGCACTGTTTAATCATCCAAGTGCTGGATTTTGGGTCCCCACCTTCCACCCTGGACAAATGAAAGCTTGGGAGACATTATCTGCCAGATATCAAAAGAAACCAATATACTTCAACACGCCACTAATATTCTGTACTTGGATAGAACCTCAAATTCAAGGACCCCAAAGATCTATACAAATATGCCTCGTTCAGTTCTTACAACCAGCCTGCAAAGTGGAGATTAGCTCCCCCATTTTGCAAAGGGGGTAAAGTGAGGAACAGGGAGAGCAAGGGACTCATTCCAAGTCAGTGGCAGAGCAAGATCTCCTAAGGGAGGAACAGTCCATACATGCAGGGAATGGCAACAAATATATGAATTCTTTCTCCTTTCTTGGCACACACATGCCAGTTCCAAGAGCCCCAATATTTTCTCATCCCAGAGGGTAAAAAGGGTACACCACAGGTTGCGAAAGGCTGATCCAACTCCCATAAATGTCAGTGGGAGTCTTGCCATAGATTTTAATGGAGTTAGATCATGTCATAAGGCACCTAGTGGGGCCCTTCAAAGTCCAGGGCTATTTGGAGCTTGTAATGTTTGGTTCAAGCTCATCTCTGCCCAGTATCCAGCCTTTCTGGGACTTTAAAATGTCAACATCAGAACTTCAGACTCCAGCTGCACAGGCAACCACCCACATCTGGCGAGTGAAAGGGTCCCAAATCCATATTCAGCATGCCCACGGTTCAGGCCAACAGAGAGGAGAAACTGAATTCACTTAAGCGGTGGAACGACCTCCCAAAAGAAAGTGGCGGAAGCCCAGACATTTAAAATCAGGCTGGCCAAAGCCCTGGATAATACCCGCATAGGCTGTAGCTGGGGGATGGAATGGACTAGATGATCTAGTAGATTTCAAATCCTCCACCATATTTTTCCTTTGATGAATTCAGATCAAAGATCTGACTTAGTTTTCTCTGTGGATTCAGGGTGCATCTCTGCATTCATAAACATAATCCCCCTTGAAATATAACGTGCCTCCCCAATAACCTTTGGAAAACCTGGCCCAGAACCCTTAATGCTAATATATCCTGTGTGTGTGTGTGTTTCTCTTCCCACTAGCTGATTGATTTTACTGCCACGGCAGAGGATTGCAAATATGAACTGCTCAGTGTACTAAAATGACATTTGTGTAACTTATATTGTAAATACCCACTGACATGCTGACTCCATTGTTAATGTAAGAGCTTTAAGAGGCTATTAATTTCATTATTGCTTGATCAGCACTGAGCGCTAATGTCCCCCCTCTAACACTTTGCTACTTGTCTGGTTAGGGCTTCAACAAAGAGGATACCAGGAAATGCTGGTCAGAAAACGCAATGTAAAATGATGACGCAAAAGAGTGATATTCACCCCACTGTGCACAAGGCTAGGGCAATGTTTATGCACAACCTTAACCTATGAGGGAAGGGCTAGATGACCTTCTGCTGGCTCTCTGCAAAGGGGATGAATTTCATCCAGCCAGAGCCAGGTGGGGATCACAACGGGCAGAGGAATCTTTGCCCTTTTCCATGTGATCAAAGCCAAGAGGAGATGATACTTTTTGTTCTTTGTGTTCCATGTTTCCTCTGCACCCCACATCACAGTAAACCCTGCTGGACACCTGAGAAACCCCAGATCTCACAGGGATCAGAGCAGTCCATATCCTGTCAGCCTTCCATGCCATTCACCGTATCTGTAACTGAGGACGAGCTAATATCCCTCTCGCCAAGGGCCATCCTGAACAGTATAATGAGGGCATCAGAGCCAGTGGAGTTTGGGAACAGAAATGTCCTGATTGCTCACTACATTAAACCTAGTCTTCTTTCAAATATCATTGGAGTTCATAGCAGATCAATTCCTCTGGAAATTCAACAAGTTAGAAAGGAAAAAAGACCCGTGAAGTCATTTAGTCTAACCCTCTGCATGTGCATGAGAAAGGAAGTTCCCTTGGGCAAACTAGAGTGAAAGGACAAAGACAGACAGCTTTTGTAATGGGAAAACCATTAGCCCAATGAGTTGAAAAAGTGACAGTCTGATAAGAACTAGGTGAGTAGGAGGAATAACTTCATGACAGCTAGATCTGCCAGGTGGTGGGAGGTTCTGGGTCTCCCAGATGGGGAGTCATGAAGAACTGGACAAGACTAGGAAGCAAATGTTTAGTAAGCAGGTGGTGAAGGAGGTTGGGCCAGATGCAGCCTACAGCAATAAGTCTTTTCAATATCTAATTATCCAGGGAGGTGAAAGTGCTGCATTGTTTGAAGCTACAGGGTTTTTAATCAAAAGGTCGTCAAGGGACCCCACCAAAGCTGAAAACACCAACCAATGTGTATTTCAATCACCCACTAGGTCTGTAGAAAACTATTCTGGAAAATAACAATTTAATTCTCTCCCCACAAATCTGGACCAGAATATCAAGTGGCAACATAGCCAATTAGAAGCTGCTCATCATCAGCACTCAGTTCCCATTATGTGATCTCACCATGAGGACAGGTCACTTGTCAACAGCTTCTGCTTTTTCCCTAAGCCTTTCATGTGTGTGATGTAAGCCTGGGGAGTCACCCACGGACAGATTAGAAGAGGACGGGGCTCTAGAATCATAAAAATTTAGAAGTCTCTAAACTTTACATCATGGAAGGGAAAGTATCCGGGACTAGTTTCTGAAGCAGCCTCCCATGAGTTAAAATACCGGCGAACTTTCACCAGCTCCGCCTCTGGCACTGTTTGACCCTGAACAAATCACTTAATTTTGCTGTTCTCAACATCCCCATCTGTATAATGGGGAGAACAACATGAAGCCATCTTTGTAAAACACTTTGAGATTCTTTATTTACTAAAAAATTATTACAGCCAATGTCTTAATGGACAAGACTACAGTAAAAACCAACATTCTAAGTGGCCAGGCCCAGCTTGGGGCCCTGGGCAACACCCATTTCAAATCCCTTGTTAGAAACTATACCTCAAAGGGGCAGACTTGTACATTCTGGAATCCAATTAAAAAGCTTTCCAAAATCTGAGCATGTCTGAATAACTCTTAACAAACTTTGTTTGTGTAATATTTGGATCAGGAGTTTAAATTCAGGAATATTAATACAATCCTGCAGTGTTTTACTGCACCGACTTCATGTTCTCATGATAAACTGCTGCTAATTGACTGGTTTGTCATTTGTAGAACTAACTGCAAATTATTCCCATGATTTTTTTTTTAAAAACAAAAATGACATTTTTTCATTTTTGTCAAACAGCTTCTTAGAAATTTCACATTTTATTCAAAACAAAAATCAATTATTTTTCAGTTTTTCACAATGGACAATATTCAGTTTAAAGCTGATATTTTGGGGGTTTCAAGCTTTAAAAACAATAAGCTTTAAAAAATAAATTTTCAGCAAAAACTAAACCTTTTTTTAAAAAAAATTTCTTTTTTCTTTAAGTTTTCAACCAGTTCTAGACAGTCCTACTAGAGCGCTGCAGGGCTGGAATTGTGTGGACAGCATTGTTTCCCAGAGCAGCTTTCTACTCAATGGTAACACTGCCTTCCAGGCCACCACTGTAGGAATTTTGGTGACTAATGGACTTCCTTTTTACTAGCCCACCCCAGCACTTGTGCACCCCTCACAGCAACCATAGGCAGATTCCCCAGGAAGAGAAGAGAAATCACCAGTGTCTCTTCACAGGGAGCAGGGGAAGCAAAGGCTACACCTGATCTGGTTTAGAGGGCTTCACGAGCAGCCCGCACTTTGTCCTACTGAGCATTTTTTCACAACACAAATTATTAAAGAGATCTTTAGCTGCCACTCATTCCATGCGAGGAGACAAAAATCTCTTTCGCTTGAAGTCACCACGGCTCAAACAGTGTCAGGCCGCTGCCTGTCACTTGCACGACCTACTTCATTCATATTAAAAACCTACTCAGAGCCCAGACTGCGCAGGACTCCAACAACAGAAACGTCTCCCCCGCATAGAACAAAAGGAGAAGGAAAATTTGTTTGTTTCAAAAAAGGAGGCTGCATTTTAAATTGGCAATTACCGCCATGATTAAAGGGTGAAATCATCACCACCCACACAGACCTCGTCAACTGGGCTCTGCATGGGTCACTGTTTCTTCGGCTACTTAAAACCAAAGCTTTATTGGTCTGGAGCAGGATTTTCCTGAGTGCCTATATGATTTAGGAGTACGAGTCCCACATAGGCCCTTCTGAAAATTCCACCCCATTTCTGCTCGGCATAACCATGCACAAGGCACTCCTAAAATCCTGTCCCAGCATGCACTGGGTCAATATAAAATCTGGAATGGATTCTCTGGGGGCAACTTCTTTCACTGATTTTCCCTGATCAGGAACAGAGCACTTCAGGACGTTAAAGGGATGATGTACACAGAAGTGAGAGGCACTGAATCATACCCACCCAACCCACACAGCAGCCAGATAGCCACTCCCTGGCTACCGACTCTGGACAGCAGTAACAGCCATATTCCCCTTGCACTGGTTTTTTGGCAAGTGGGTCTGAGTAGTTTGCTGACCCACTGGCCACACCTTTGTTCCCCACCATAGTATTCCACAAAGCCTCCGTTCCGCTGCAGAGGGAGTGAGGGATCTGCATTGCATAAGGGCTGCTGTGGTTCTGCTCCCTTTCGGACCTCACGTGCCCAGGCAATGAGTGTGAAATGTTTCGCAAAATGGAATTGTTTTCCAGCCAGCCCTATTCTGGAGACCTTGGCTCAATGCGCTGCTCCACCACAGACCTTCTGCGTGACCTTGGGCAAGTTACTTAGGCTCTGTGCCTGTTTCCCCTTTGTAAAATGGGGATAATATCTCTACCACAAGGAGGGTGTGAGGACCATACATGAATGATTGTGGGGTGCTCAGTAACTATGGTACAGGGGACCAATAAGTACCATAGATGCATAGAAATCAGGCAGGCAGGCAAAATTCCCCACTAGAAGCTTGTCCTCTGTCAATAATGAGGCCCAGGGAGGGAGAGACATTGCTTGGGGTTGCATTACAACAAATGGGATAAAGTTTAACACAGGATAACATGCGCTGAATCCCATAATACATTTCCTGCAGCCTAGTCTCCCAAAGGAAGTGGGGAATGCACCTCGTTGCTTGGGACTGGGGAACATGCTGAGGGTGCAATCCTTTACTGACTTGGAGGGTGGATTAGTTATCTTCTCGGTAGATGTATTCTCCATCATTGCAGGACACAACCTAGAGGCAAACAGTTTAGGAATGTGGATCTATTTACAGAATAGTATTTATAGGTAAACCAGCTTGTGAGGAAGACAAAAGCACAAAGGCCTCTGGGAAGGGCCCTCCTTGTACAGCTACGTTATGGAAGAAGTCAAGGTGACCAGACTCATTACAGGCCACTCTCTGCGGTAGTCACCCCAGGGCAGCAGTGAAATGGTCCTTTCCAAAGACGCACACCAGCCGACAGCAAAATGATATTCCACCTTCAACCCAATGTCTGCCTAATAGGGCCAGAGGGGATGTCAGCGGGAAAGATAATGAAGCAGGAATTCAGCATCAGTATCCAAAGAGCACAATGCATGCTGAAGAATCCTAAACACTGGCTATGGACCTCATGGGAAGAAAGCAAAAGTCACGGCCGGGGTCATCCTCAACAATTAAATGGGGTCCTGGGGACCCAGCAGCTGAGCAGATGGAATTGTCTTAAATGGGATGCATGTGTTAGGAGCTGTCCATTACACTCCTTATCCCCTGCTATATTCTTTTTGCTGTCCTGGTGCTTGTGCTGAATTTAATCCCAATAAAATAATCCAGGCGACATGGTCTTATGGCAGGGTTTCTGAAGATCGTACAAAATTCTTGCAGTACTTCCATGCCTGCTGTTTAATTTCAGGACGCAGAGCTATCATTAGGAGGAACCTTTGCTCCCACAAGACATTATAACAGCTTTCATCTCAAAGTGCTTTGGAACTACAGATAAACGGCGCTACCGACACGCAGCCACCTTGGGAGAGATGATGACAGCACAACACTGAGAGGCTTTTGGCTAGGGGGGGCCCCAAGACAAGCCAACGCTCTTACACAGAGTGCCATGGGATCTCTCATGCCTATGAAAGGTATGCAGGGCATGGGATGTTTAACCTGTATGAAGATCTTAATGTGCATGGCATCTTCTGAGGTCTCTGCCTGACTGATATTAGCAGCCAGGATACTGAGGAGTCCAAGTGAGACATGTTTTAGAGCCACACACACAAGTTCAGGCAGATACGAGTAACCCATGCAGGATCATCATTAGTTGAGAGAGGTCCAAGCTGCAATGCCAATGTCCCCAAGTTTGAGTGAATAGAGGGCATATTCAGAACCAGTGTTCTGGCTCGGCCCCATCCCTGGCCCTTACACGCACGTCCTGATCTCTTGCAGCTTTAACTAGCTATTTACACTGCATGTTTCACCCTGCCTTAGTAGCCTTTACCAACTAGAAGAGCATTTCACAGTTCCAGAATATATGCCGACTCCCTCCCATCCTTGTTCACTCCATATGGCCTGTTACACCACTGCACGTCTCACCAGCCCACACTGGCATTCACGTGCAAGAGAACAGGAAGATGGCATGACTATGCCAGCCTTCATGAAGGGAGCTAGCTACGGACTTATTAACAGCAAGGTGAGAGGCAGGAGCATGAACACTGAGGACAAAGGGGAAAACTGAGTCAGTCCTGCGAATAGCCTGGAGCCACACTGGCACATTCCATGGTGAATTTGGCCTCACTGACTGGTACCTTGGCCCATTTTCCATGGCCTCAAGAAGCAGGTTAATTAGCAGATAGAACAGTGAAGATACAGAAATTCCCCAAAAAAGATTTTTGGAATGAATGTAAATCCTCATGCTTCAGGCCCCAAGCCAACCTCAAACCAAAATGGTCAGGAGGAAAACTTTTCCTGTGGCAGGTTATCCCATAAGTACTTTCTGCAAGGTGTCTTGTACCTTGCTCTGAAGCAGCTGGTGCTGGCTACTGTTGGAGACAGGATTAAATGGACCACTAGGCTGAGCCAGTCTAGTCATTCCTATGTTTACACACCTCAGCAATTATTTCCCCTGATGAAGCGTTCAGGAGTGACTTGGACGATGGGTATTTTGGTTAGGAAGATCAGAGGAAGAGAGAAAGCTGGAAGCTGACACTTTTACATACACCGCATTCTAATTGGGGTCAAGGGATGCAACAGTTCGGTAGCAGAAAGTTATTTTCTGCATCACTGGCCTGTCAAAATATGTTTCTAACCCAGATACAGGGAGGGGAGAAGGAGGGAGTCTGGAAACAGCTGCCTGACAAGCCTGCTCTAGAAAACTTGGAACAGCTGACAGCTGCCAATCCAGGCCAGCCCAGCTAGATGCTTCACACCATGGATTTGGGAGCCCAAGAAGGAAGCGGAGCTAGGAGTTGCTGAGGGCTGGGGCACTGGCATTAACCAGTTGCAATGGGGAGGGGGAAGAGAGGCTCCTAGGAGTCTGAAATAGAATTGTCCCAAAAATCAGTGGTCTGGTTATCTTGGACCTGTGCAGCAATTTGATCCTCCTGTTTCTGCCTCTGAAATTCTATTTACTTAGCTTTATCCCTAATCTCTAGGGACTCCAGTGGTCAGCAGTAACTCCAATGAAGTCACTGGAGTGACCCCATTACAAAACCAGTGCAGATGAGAGAAGAATCAGTGCCTATAAGCATAAACACTTCCAGCTGACCTAGTGTCAACACTTAAAACACACCCAGTCACACAAACAGAGACCCTGCCCGCTCAGGATAACCCTTAGAAAAAGCCTGGACAAACAGGTTTGGCAGTGCATCATGAAAGGCCACACAAATGCAGTCACCAGCTGATGGAAGGGCTTGATTCAGAGCTCTCTGCTATGAAGATCCTGACTCCAGATGAACACATCTAGGGACTACCTTAGCATGACTTCCTGATCTCAACTGCCAGCGTAAAAGAATAGAAGAGGGGAGATTTCTGAGATAGGCATGTCACATACTACAAAGGACTTATATATATATATCTCGTTATGCTGTAAAGTATTAATAGCTGCCCCTCAGTCAGAGACCTGGTCAAAACTGATGGGTGTGCTAAGCACACTGCATTGAGGCTAAATGGAAGGAGAAATTAAATGCCTTTTTGTGTAGTGAGAGCTGAAATTATAGAAACCATCACCCAAGGTACTGGCCAACATGGCAAGGCCTGAGCAGATGCTAAGACATGTGGACTAAGAGGTTTCCTTGAGAACTGATTGCAACAGCTCATTGCCTCAGCCCCTGAAATGCAATGCATGTGTAGGTGTGAGAAAGGTAGAAAGAGGCAAAAAGCAAGCAGAAAGCTAGGAGGAGAGCAAGAGAAGCTGCGGTCAATGTGACCATGGGAGGAAGCTGCAAGACAGAGCTTTCGGGGGGCACAGACTTGCTGGAAAAGCAGAGTTGAGTTTCTGAACAAGGGAACTGCCTCTTTTTTTGTTTCTACTGTTTCCAGGGAAACAGCACTATGCCTCCATCCCTTGTAGATAAATAGGGCACCAAAGAAATACCTGACTTGTATAAGCAATTTCTTCTCCTAACAGAAACAACTCAGCGAGGCCCCAGGTGTTGGCTATGCAAAGGGGCAGCCAGATACAAGCAGGGGGTTAAGAGCAAAGAATATAACTTAGCATGATATGAAGGCAATAGGAACATTCCACAACCTGGCCTAGCACTTTTTCTCATTCAGGGGAAATTACTGCTGGGGAAAGGTGCTGCAGTGATGACTCCATGGACTGACGCCTGTGTATCCACAGCCCGCTTACAACACGGACAATTGCAGTGGAAGCTTTCCCCACCTGCCCTGCCGCTGTGCCTCACAATCTGACTCAGAGACTCCACCTCCAGGGAAAAGAGGATCCAACCTCCAGGACTCATTGCTTGCCTTCCCTGCTGAGACTGTCAATAAAGAGAGACCCCTTTCACTTAGCCTGCCTGCTCTCCCCACCTACAATGAATTGCAATAAGCGAGATGCTCAGCAAGAAGAGAATCCCATCTATAGCACTGTGCATGCAGAGATGCTCACCCCCGCCCACACACCCCTCTCTATAAGCCTCCTGGCCTCATAAATGAATGATGAGCCCTCTTTAATAGAGCTAATTGTAAATGTTGCTCTCCAGATGAATTATCCATGTAAAACAGCAGCATGAGAGCAGGCAGCTCACACAAGGAGCCCGAGCCATGGCAGCTTGCTTTCAGTTCGCAAACGGCTTTCAATTAACTCAACGCAGAGGCCGGAGAGGAAGCACTGACACCACCCCATCCCTGAGGAAGACCCAGAGACTACATGCTAACATATCTCTCACCTACTTAGACTCTCTAAGGCTTGATGGCCCCTTCAATACCACCGCACAGTCTGGAAGTGGGGTCCTATGGGAGATTAGTGTCTTATTTGTATCAAGGCAACAGCTGACCAAAATCATCCAGCCATCCTGACGGGAGCCAGACAGGCAGTGAGACACAGTCTTTGCCGGCAGAGATTATAAGGTAAATAAACAAGGCGAAGGGAGGGGAAAGACAACGTTACTCCACGGAGAAAAGAGACAGAGAGAGATTAAGCGATTTGCCTATGGTTACCCAGTCAGTCAGCAACAGGGCTGTGAATTGAACGCTCCTCTCCTGAGCCTCAATCCAGTGCCTAATGGCATGTCTGTACTGCCATAAAAATTCTGTAAGGGCACAGCCACAGCTGGCCTGCGTCAGCTGACGCAGGGTCATGGGACTCAGGCTGTGGGGCTCAAATTGCAGGGTAGACATTTGGGCTCAGGCTGGAGCCTGGACCATGAAACCCTACAGGGGGCTGGGTATCAATTGACCTGGGCTCTGAGATTCGATGCCATGAGTACTGCAGATAAACATACTCCTTAATCAATCACCTGGCTGCCTGGTGGAGACAGGTAGTGGAGCCTGAAAAACAACTCACTGGCAGCCCCTCAGAGTTTGCTGTGGGAAAACCTGCAACCCTGGACAGAGAGAGGAAGGAAAACACACACTCACATACACACTTAGATACAGACACAAAATGCTAAAGCAGCAAGAATAGGTACCACAGCACAGACATACATCCAAAAGAAACTGCTAGGATTTTCAAACTAGTCTTCCAGGCCCCAGGATATATTACTTAACAGATATTCATCCTGTGACCTGCCCGTGCACATAACTAGAGCTGGTCCAAATGTTGGTTTCGAATAATATTCATTACCCATTTAGCCCCAGCTGTGGTCAGCGAATCCTTCATGAACTGATCAAGATTTCCATGCACTTATTCATTCTGCCTAAGAATTTCCTAGAGAGGCACTGCAAATTTCCAGACAAGCTGCTTGCAAACTTTTCACTTTGACTGTTGTTCCGCAATGGGTCAGCCTAAGTCTGATGGCAGTGTTGTGCTCCCGTATTGGCTCTTTGGTCTCTCCTGTTTTAAAAAAGTTTGTCAAACAACAAATTAAGTATTTTAGGCATGAATGTTCACGAAAAAGCTTGGGAGATTCTTTAGTATTTTCCCCAACACCTAGCAGCAGTCAGGGTATGAATAAACAATATGGCCCTATGAATCACAGCTAAATGCACTTGGCACTTTTGATCATGGTAATATTGGTGAATAAAGGGTGGGTCACACTCTAAAAAGGGCTCTGTATTTATAGTGTAGTTACACTGCACTCAGTGTAATTGTAACACTACATCAAAGTCACTTTTGATACAAGTACTGTGATATGGCTTTTCATTATGTAACTACCATTAATTCATATAATCAGAAGCTCAATGACATGACTGCTTTACTTAGCTTCCCTTGGGTGCATTTAATACATACACCATTTGAATCCAGGTTTATTAACTACATCCTGTTTACAGTGTATTTATTCTCAATCAGTTGGTGACCTTTCCGGTTGTAGGAATTAGTGGTAATTACAGGTAGCCTAAAAAGCACAACCATAGTGTAACTACGCTGTAATTATTGGAATGTGAGACCTAAAAGAGTTTGTGCGTTTAAGACAGTCCCTCTTTCCTATATATAAATATGGATAGTTCTCTCTCTGTGTGGGTGTAATTATAGATCTATGTAATTTATACACAGACACACTGTACACATATTTTACAATGCAGATACAGTAGTAGGTGATGCATGCAAGCAAAGAAAACTATAAACTATATATAAAACATGATCATTAGGCAGAGTATTTGACACCTCAGGTATCAAGAGATACATTTGCACTGAAATAATATCATATTTGCTAATAATCCAATTGTGCATTTCCAGCTAGGCTCCCCTCCTAGATGGCAGAACCTGAGCAGACGCACCAAGCTTTCTAAAACAGTGGAGAAAGCATTCCTGTCTGTCAATTAATAGCACAGAGGAACTGGCTGTACTCTTCCTAGTAAACAAATAGTCCAAATTCCTCCAAGCAATGATTGGGTATTAAACTGCTGACACAGAGTCTTCATAATACAGACCAAAAGTAAAGCAGTCATCAGAACAGTACTTTAAAAATATCCTCTTTATTACCAAATCAGAGCCAGTGGCAGCAGGCACACACATTGTAGTATCTCTGCTAACAAATGCCTTCATCAAATATGTCTGGTGCGTGTGTATGTGTGAGGTGAGCATGTGTCTCTATCAAATGTTTCTGGCAGAGGAGTTTATAGGCAAGACATTCTAAATGCTTGCTGCTGCTCTTTGTGAGGCCGTAACAGAAAGAGAGATTTTTAAGTGCCGTTAGAGGCATGCTGAAGTGAGCACTGCTTGGAAGGACTGGATGTCACACGTCACTCCAATCCCAGGGCTAGCAGGGCTTTAGAGAGTTCATCCCTTTAATCAGACACGGAATAAAAGAGACATCTTGGCTCACTTCCAACAGCCATCTGGCCTCCGAGCTGCTAGGATGGGATTTCCAAAGCCACATCTGGGATTTGGGATGCCAGGAACCAGGCATCCGAATCTCCTAGGCAGCTTTGAAAATTTCTGCCTTTGATACTTACAGTTAACCAGGCATCTCATAGAGGCACAGCACAATCAGCTAGTACACCCCTCTGTGCTGACCTAATCTCCCCATTCAGAGTGGACAAGATCACTCGGGCCCAACTGCATGTGTGTGTCTGTGGGGGGGTAGGCTGAGGTTCTGTTATGGAGCAGGACATTGTCCATTGGGGAAGAAGCCAGCAAAGATCACTCGCATGTTGTGACCCAAGGCAGGATTTGAACCGTGGGCGCTTCTGGGATAACATTAGTGTGAAGGGTCACCAAGGACTCAGATATTTTGCTGGATGTGCTTTCATTGGACCTTACGATCCTCCTCCTCTGCCCACCTTCACCTCTTAGATTGGCCTCTGGCTAATAGATTTAGCCCTCTGACTAGGGGTCTAGTAAATTTCTCAAGCCTTGGCAGTCGCACGAATTCAGCCCAGTATAAGTGGGGAATGGTTGGTGCTTCCAGGCACCCAGCACAGCTGGCATTCTAAAGCACTCCAGCACTCCCACGACCATTAACCTGTCTCCCAGGAGAAGCAACAGCAAGACACTGGGAGGCTTTGCAACACAGCAAAGCCCTGCTCGCCTGCCTCCTGGCAAAGGCTGAAGAAGAGATTATGGTGGGTCTGAGGAAGGCTGTTGGAGGAGAGGAAGAAGAAAATGAAGCGGAGAGAGGGGATATTTTGGGGAAGATGGGGGATAGTTTCCTTCTGAACTCATTCTCCCAATTTTAGAAAGGACATAAAAATGAAGGCCAGGGGAGAAACAGAAACTAATCCAAGGCCCCCCCACAACTGCAATGGAATTAAAGCAAGTGATAATTTTTCATGACAGAGCCTTAATCATGCAGAAATCAGTGTGCAGCGGGCGGCTAACGCAGGCAAGCAGCAGTGTCCCACTTGGAAAACATTAATGAATCCATAGTGATGAGGGACATGCATAGGGCAGAGGTGGTGATTGGGGGCAGTCAGAGGTGTCACTGAGAGCAATAAACAGAAAAGACAAGAGGATGAATAAATGCCCCTCGAAACCACGGACACATAGGAGGGGACAATGGGGCTGTCCCTCAGCACAGGAGACAGCCCTGAGTACACAGGGATGGAGTCTTCACCCAGTAAGACAAGCAACCACAGCAAGCGCGTGGGTGCCAGAAGAACAGAGGTTTTGAGTGTAACGAGAAAGCAAGCGGTTTTTGCGGTCAAAAACGGGGGTGGCTTCACAAATAGATGGGAATTTGGGTCAATGAAAATGTTGATAACATTTTTTATCATACACAAATTTTTAAACTGGGCAAAAATCTAATTGTTTTAATGAAGAACGGGTCCGTTTTGAAGACCAAAATGAAAACAAGTTGGAAATTCTTTGCTACGAAACTACTCCAGGAGTTTTCAAGCAGCTTGTGGCAGGACAAACACATCAGTTGCCCCTAAGAAAAGTGGGAGTGTAAATAACTATGCAGCTTGCCCCCTTGTTGGAGTGGTTCCTGAGTGAGATTCAATGGCCTTGGTTATGCAGGAGATCGGACTACACGGTCACAGTGGTCTCTCCTGGCCATGGTATCTATGAGTCTGGTGCTGGGAAAACCTAAGCACCCATGAAGCTTCAGGCAGTGAGGGGGTCTGGCCCTTACCGTGGGAAGGTTTCAGGAGCATGCGACAGAGCTAAGCTCTTTGTGAGGTCAAGGCAAGAGCAGGAGAAGGAACCATTGACTGTCCTGAGAGAGCTGTCTGATAAACCATTTGCATGGCTAAAAAGGACATCAGCTGCAAGTGAAGAAACAGCAATCCGGCCTTCATTGGAAAGAGTGTCGTTGTTTCCCTCCTGCTCCATTCTGGTAGGTATGAAATCGAAGGTGAGGACCATCATGCTCATGCCTCTAAGACTCACAGCTCTTTACATCTTTAATTGTAATCTTTAGATGTACTGGGTTTGAGGCAGGCATTATCCCAGCCAGGCATTGTACTGGGCTAACCCACAATGGCCCTTTTAGAACAAAGCAAAGTCTAGTGCACCTGGACTTATTACCTGCTGCCAAATGGGCTTAAGGGAAGGCACGTGGATCTTATAAAGGGGGAGACAGCTGCAGATGGCTGGCAGATGCCTGTAGACACCGCAGGGAGTAAGGAGAATTCTGCAGCACCCCGAGTCAGCAGAGGGAAAGATGCCAGAAGGGACGGCCCAAAAACCAGGCAAGAGGTGCTGGGAGAACAGGAAGACAGACCATCAACAAGGAGAGGCTAGGCCCAGCTGAAAATGCAGTGAAGACTGTAGGCTTGAGTCTTGTTTTGAAGGACTCTCTGCAGGACTTAATAAATTGAATCCCAGAAGTGGAATGTTTGGACTATCTGGAACATGTGAACTTTTTTAAAGTGCCCTGAGAAGGGGAAACTGAGGCAGGGTTCACCAGAGACAGCCATTTGGGGCACTACTGGCCAGGCATGCTCTTTGACAGGCCACTGAAATGCTCCCTGTGTAATAATGAAGACTAACTCCACACCACGCATCTGGATCCAAGTCATGGGTCCTCAAGAGCAGGAGCAGTAGTTAGCAGGCTCATTTGATCAACCCACAACGATCCCCTTAAAAATGGGTGTCGGCTCATCCTAAGGACGTAGAGCAAGAGGCTAGACCTGATCCTCCTTCCATTGACATTAAAGGCAAAAGGTGTATTGATTCCAATGGAAACCCGGCCTGATCTGTGAATCTGCCTTCCACAGGTCTCTAGGCTGCAGTCAGCATTGTAGGACGAGCCAGAAGAACAGGCTGTGGGATACCACTGCAAGCTGCAGCAGCAGCTATTTACATAAAATAGGCTTCCTCACCTGGGTTCTCTTGTGAGAACATCACACTACAGCAGCCCTCATGGTACCCATAATTTGCCCCTCGCGCAGCTCCCATAGCGGCAGCATTGGATGGTGCATCAAGAAGGGTTTAGGATTAGATGACAGGATGGTAAAACCCCAGGACCTGCCTACATTACTGCTTCCAATGGTATCTGCCAAGAGAGCTGCAGTGGAAAGCTACCAAGCTGGACAGTGTAGGCCAGTGGTCCCCCAACTTTTCCCCTATGCCTCCCCTTACTCGACCGCACTGCCTCACTCTCCCAGCTGGGGCTGGGAGTGGAGCCACAGTTGTGGCTGGGGGCAGCGGCAGAGCTTCCAACCTGGGAGCCCCGTGGCAGGATGGCGAGGCTCCTGAACTGGGAGGCCTGAAGTGGCGGGGGCTCCCCGCTGCCAGCCCCATGGCGGCAGGGGCTCCTGTCCCCCCAACAACATTCCTTCCCCCCTACCTCCCCAGGGAGGCACGCCCCACACGTTGAAGACCTTTGATGTAGGCAACGTGCAAGCCTGCATTGCGGCTGTATCACACACACTCTCACAGTAAGGGACATGGCTTCCTTTCTAGGCCCACATGTTGCTGCATGGACACACTGTGCAGGGTCACCAGGAGAGTGAACCTGGTCCCTTCCGTAGCATTTTCAGTGACTGACAACTTCCTCCCTTTCCAGTTCATCCTCAATCCAGCCTCCAGCTTCACCCACAAAGAAGAGTGTCACTCACTGCTGCTGGATATGACTGTGGCAAAACTAGTTTACCACACTAAGAAAACATTACATGGATAACAGTAGCATCTGCAGTTACTCTGACTGGATAAAAATTATTATGGTTATTCAGTCCTATTGCTTAGGGCTTAAGCTGATCACCACCTAGGATATACCTCCCTTGTCCCAGCTAGGGAATAGATTTGCAGTTAGTGTGTGGATCCTCATGTGGGTGGGTGGGGTGGCAGTGGGGTCAGGGGTTCTGCCTTCCTCTGAAGCCTTTGGAGCTGTCTGCCATCAAACCTAGGCTAGAGGGCATTTGTCTGTTCTGATATGGCAATTCCTATGTATGAAATGAAGAAGCAGTTTCCAGATCTTTGTCCCATTCCCTCTGGCCTGCTCAAGGCTGGGACAAATGTAACACACAGGCATACAGTATTATGTCCCCGTTTAGAGGTGAGTTCACTTGAGGATAACAGCATACTACTGCTACCAGCGACTGGAATTATTCCTTTAGTTCAGGTGATAGAGGTCTGTACTGCAGCTTTGAAGGTGGATGGTCCAAACCCTGCTGATGACCCATGAAGGAGCCCTCACAGAAGTATTAGTGAAAAGCATTTAGACTGCTATTCCAGCCTGAGCAAGTCAAATCTTCAAGCGCACTTTTTCCCCAGCTCTCAGCAGAGCCTGCACATTGCCAGCATTGCAAGCACTGGAAACCTTGCAGCTTTCCTCCTCATTTATTCGTGAAGGTACAAGAGTCTTGCCAAGTTCATCCCAACTCAACTCACGCAAAAACCCAAAGCCTGGAATGTTCCAAACAGCATTTAACTAACAACGGGTGGCAGGGGTCCTGCTTCTACAGACGATGATACAACTCCAAAAGGAAACGGGGAGGAGATACCAGAGTCTGAACTCAGTCCAGAGCAGGCTGGCCTGCAGCTGTCTCTTCTGTGGTTTCAGAGACTCCCACCAGGATAGAGAGTCAGCCAGCAGCAGAAAGGTTTGAAGCACATCCGCTACGAGGAGCTGTTTGCAATTGACAGTCAGTATACACAGAGATGGATAATTAGGCTTAGAAGAATTAGATTTTTATCAGTAAATGTCAACAAATGTTGCTTTCACTTTACACACACAAAGCAACAAAAATATATTTCCATCAATAACCACTGAAATTTACAGACAGGCAAAGTAAGGAAAATGTCACCTGAGAACTTTCGGCATTTTATGTAAGGATATTTACTTTGTATATTTTGGCATGTGATGTTGCAGTTTGAGATTCAAAAAGTTAGAGCTTTATAACTGTTAAAACACAATGTCTACTATCAAATAATTATTGTCTGATCTCCCCATTGTCTGACTTGTCCCCATAATTTCCCACCACTCCAAAAATTTAAAAAAAGACTTTAAAAAAAATTAAGAGCTTAAAAATAAGCATGAATGTTATCTGGCAAAATTATAAAAACATAAGAATTGAATGCTGCTCAGCCTCGAGATAATGTAATACGGACATATAAAATCCAGGATTAACTAGCTCCCTCACCTCCCAATCCACACACAGGCTGTGTAGAGTTAAAAATGATGCATGCAGCCTTGCAAAGATAAAGTATTTACCCATATGTCCAGCATTTTCTGGTCCCCAATCACTGGTTATCACTTGCACTGTTAAAACACAATACCACATTTTGCATCCTCAAACCGAGAAAATTTTCATCTAGCAGAGATTTCTTTTCATCAAAGAATGAGAGTATAGTTTGGAGCAGGGATGGGAGAAACTGGGAGGTGGCGGCTTTCCCCCACCTTTCTCCAGAGTCCTAGAGGGCAGCATTAGGACTTGGTCAAAATCACATTTTATGCAGCTGACAACAATGGGAACATAGTGGTGTTTTTGATGATATTTTAAAAAAGAGAATGCCAGCGCCTGACAAAAAATGGAGAACCGGGAACAGCAGCTTGATCCTCCTTCCCTGCCCAGGTGAAAAAGGAAAGGCACTGAGGAGGGGAAACAAGATGTAAGGCAGTAGCATGCAAGCCAATCAAGCCTTGTCACAGGGCTTCTCAATCTCTTCTATACCAGGAGCCCCCTAAGCACCCCACTCCCAGCTAGCCAAGATCTTTCTCCCATTTAGTAATATGGGAAGGGAAGGGTTTGCAAACCTTCCCTCCCCCACCCCCACTGCCTCAGAGGGCTGAGATCCACTGTCATTTCCATTTGATTAATAGGCCTGCTGGATGTGTGCGCTTATGGACATCATTTAGCACAATGAGGCCCCAATCCTGAATAAAGCCTCTGGCACAACCATAATACAAATAATAATAGGAAGTCTGGTGCCTTTGGCTTCGGGCAGAGTTTAAAGGGGGTTATAGGGCACTTCTTGGACACAAGTACCTCATTAATTGCCGAGAGAACCTTGCAGAAGGTGTTTAGGGGCTTTGCCACAATTGGTCTCTGTCAGACTCTGTCACTCAAAGGGGAAGGATTTGGGACAGAGGGATGGGCCATTTCCATACTCCCATTCCCAAAGATGGCTGTGGGCTTCACAAGGGAGTGCTGGGGTCACCCCGTGTGCAGCCTGTGTCTGAATCCAGCCACTCTGAGTTGCAGCAACATTGCACATCCTGATGGAAGAGAGGCTAGGGGAAACTGTGCAGAAAGCAAGTGACTAACCCTACACTCCCTACAGCTGAAACAGACAGAACAAAGACTCTGGGCAGGCTGTTATAAGTAGCAATAATGGCTCTTGAATAAATTCAGTGAAACAAAACATAGGTGAAAAAACATCCAGAGGATATATTTCTGTGCACAGAACTGGCTGAGTTAAACTGCTGGCCAAATCTTTAACAAAGCATAGTCTAGTCATGGTTAGAGCAGGATACTCGGTATTAGATTCTTTGGTTCCATTCTCAACTCTACAATTATCTTACCATTGGACCTTTCGCAAATCATTTAACTTCTATGTACCTCAGTTTCCCCAACCATAAAACTGATATAATAATTCATACCTGTTTCTGTAAAGTGCTTAGAGAGTCACTAATGAAAGGTCTTATAGAAGTTCAACGTGTGCACGCATGTGCACATACACACCTGTGTACATGTGCAACCATGATTGATAAATAGAGAATAAACTGAAAATCATGGAATAAGTGGTGTTAATTTTGCAGCGTCTAACTTTTCATTTGCACTCTGCCTGCTAATCTAACTCCACCGGGACAACTTCTAACTTTCGAGCAGGTTCAACACAGCTGCCGTTTAAAAGAAATCTACTTACGTAGTCTAAAAATATCCCAAACTCATGCCAAAAATAACTTTATACCACAACATAATGTATTCCATGCCTCTTTTGTAGCTATAATCTTTCCCCCCTCACACCCACCCTCCACCCCCGCACATCCTCTTTAAAAGATATAGGAATATTCTCATCTTGATAAAGAGGAATTTCTGTGTATATTATTACATTATCAAGATGGGGTAAAACTCACCCCTGTGCAAAGGGCCAACACAAAAATGGGCTTAAGTGATGTATTTTATACCCAGCAAGAGATGACAGGGCAGCGTCTCACATGTACTTACAATTGTATCCATTTGAGCTGAATTGAAAATCAGTAGCATTAATAGGTGGAATAGTCCTATGTTTAAAGCACAGGTCTAGGAGTCAGAGGTTGTAGTGTCTCTTCCTGATTCTGCCATTCATTCTGTGGGTGACTTTGGGCCAAATCACTTAGCCTTTCCGTGCCTCAGTTTCCCTAGATGTAAAACAAGGATACTACCACCTACCAGTATTGAAGCTTACTGTGTTAGAGTTTGCTAAGGGCTCAGAGGTGCCACACTGAAACTGCTGTAGGAGGGCATGGTGTTATCAAAGTTACCATGTATTTGCGTTGAAGGGGATGTAATGGTAACTAAGACATGGACAATGGGGCTGAAGAAAGGCAGCATAGGAGAAAAATCTGCACTGGCAATTCTTGCTCAACCAGTCTAATACAAACAATCAGACGTGATTTCTAGAATTGTGTAGTGGCTCCAGCCCCTAGCTGAGACCAGGCCCCATAGTGCTAGGCATTGTGCATACACGTCTGTGTCCCAAGGAGCTTACAGTCTAAACAGAAACAGCAGGTGTGAGAAAGAGTATTTCTATCCCCGGAGAAGGGGCTCTGAAGCACAGAGGGGAGAGGGGGGAGATTAGGTAATTTACCCAAGGTCACAGAAGGAGTCAGTGGCAGAGCTGGGAACCGATTCCAGATCTCCCGAGTCCGCAGTCAGGTGCATCTTGCCCCTCACTTAGCCCTTCCACTAATTACACTAAATGGGCTATCAAGGGGTTATACCCAGGTACTTGGTATCCACTTCTCCTGTGGAAACAGACAGAGCAGGGAGGGACATGCCTGTCCATGAAGGAGCAGCAGTCACGTGCTGCTGTGTCTAGAGAGTTCCACTGCACACATGCTCTGAAGCCTTCATCTCCAGGCCTCTGCGACTACAGCCGTTCCCATGGCGTTCTGCGTCTTTCTGTCCGCCCGAGTGTGCAACTAAATCCCTGTGCGCTCTCTGCCTGTCTTCTCGCTCCCCTCCCCTCCCCTCCGGGTGAGGCAAAGGCTGTCCACTGTTCATTCCCTGAGAGCATGGGGAGAGCCCGGCTCTCCCATGGAAATAATGGTCCTCTTTACACCAGGGACCACTGTTAGTGCTCCTCTCTTGGGTCCCATTACGAGGGGGGGGGGACTGGGAAGTGAGTCAGCCACCTGCTAACAGTCAGCCTCCCCTAGCCCTCCTGGAAGATTTAACCCCTTCACCTCTGGGGAGAATGGCCTCTTTATTTTATTGATATACACATACATCAAATGCAGGCAGTTCTGGGAAGGGAAAGATTAATTGTACTAAAGGAGATGGAGGGATGCAATAGAGTGAGAGATTTCAGGAGGTGAGAGAGGCTGCTCATTGGGGGGTGGAGGGCTAGATGTGATTTACTTACAGAGACTGGCATGACCTGGGAAGCTTAGATCCTTTTCCAAAGTCCAGACAGGGTTCAGATCCAGGCTTTTGATTTGATCCGTTATAAAGATAAAGAGCCAGACATGGATCCGGACTTTCCCAAAGATGAGGAGTGTTCAAGTTGGGAGGGAGTTTGGCTCAGTCCCATCTCTAGGTTTTCATCCTCTTACAGAATTACTGCTGGTGGGCTCCAAGGGCTGGCCAGCTATACAGGGTCTGCACCGCTGTGTGGGAGAGTCAGCTCCAGAAAAATGGGCCTGCCTCTTCAGGAACCTCTCCATGCAGACTGACCACAGAAGGTAACTGGATACAGTTGTGGAAAATTCCTGCTGGAGAGAACAAGGTGGGAGGGGCTTGGGCAGGAGGAAAAGGCAGTTCTATGCTCACTTGGGCACAGATGGCATCTATTCCCACTGATCCAGCACATCTCTGAATCCTGCCCAAAGCCATTTCTTCATGCTTACAGAGAACGCCACATCAGAAAGCTCTGAAACCTACCCCTGTGGGATGTGAAGTCAGAGTCAGTCCCAGCCGAACCTCACGTCTGCTTGCTCGTTGCGCTAGGTCTTCCTCAGCACATCTGATGACACCTGGGAGCAGCTCAGGTGGCTGAGCTCTCCAATCCCCTTCAGATACGCAGCCGAACATGTGGAAATCCAGCTGGAGCCTGTGTGAATTACTGGGAGCTCCGGAGGATGGCACAGCACATGAGAGCACTGCGTTTCAACACCTTCCACGCACAACAGCTGGAGCCCCGATGGGCAGAAGCAAAGCAGAACTGAACCTCAGGAAGGAAAGTTCCATTCAGGTAACTGGAAGGAAACCTTCACCAAACTGTGCAGATCGCTGATAGGTCCTTCCCAGGGATGCGCGTCATTTCCACATGACACCACTCCTCCCTGCTTCATTTTGGGTCATTGACCAGAACAAGCCAAACCCCCACAAGAAAGGCTGCTCTTCAGTTTATCCTGACCTATCCAAGTTCACTCCCATTTCTTCACCGCTTTCCATCCTGCCCCACGTACCCGGGAAGGCTTCCCAACCAATCCATGCTAATCTCCCCACAACCTCACCTCTTCCTGGAAGCGTTCCACTACCAATGCCAACAGCCCGTCGTGATTTGCACTGTGTGTTTTCACTTGTGCCTTCAGAGTGCTGGGATTTGTCATGTGTTCAGCACACCGACAGTGTGGAGGAATTATTGACATCAGCAATAGTCATCATCACTCAAACTGGATGTCCCTCTAAACCACACACACGCTAGTGCAATCACAAGTTATTGGGCTTAAGGCAGGAATCACTGGCTGAAATTCTGTGGCCTGTGCTACGCAGATCGGACAAGACAACCACAATGGCCTCTAGAATCTATGCCCAGGTTTGCACACAGTTTTTGTATTGCTGTAACCATGTCGGGGTAGGGATGTCATTTCTTTACCAAGCTATTTATACCAATACAATACCTAGTCTACATGCAATCATGCCAGACTAAAGGTGTCTTATATCGGTATAGCTTATTTGTCTTCCTGTGTGGGAATAGCCATACTAGTATACGCACTTTTATATCGGTAAACTGCATCTGCATTAGGGGAGTTGTACTACTTTAACTATAGTAGCATAATTAAAGCAGAACAACTCTTGCATGGAGACAAGGCCTTAGATTCAAACTGCAATGTCTGGTCTCATTCACATCTGGAGTTTCAATCCATTCTGCTATACAGATCGGAACCAGCTGGACAGTTCAGCCCTGGATCTAAACATCCCCAAGTATTGTAGGGGTATGGATCTGAAGCAGGATTTGGACCCATTGTTACCAAGTCCTAGCAACTTCTGGAGAAAACCTCATTTTATCCAAACCTAGTCAGGGCACGTACTGAAAGGTGTCATAAAATCCATCAATGAAATGTGACATCACAAATGTAATTGAATTATACATATGCTCACCAGACCCCCTCGCACATGATATCCCCATTGGCCAGTGTTGAATTATAATGGAACATACACAGAAATAGATGAACATGCATGAATACCCAATGCATGCAATTTTAATTATGGAATCCTGATAACTTTCCCCCTCCTAACAAAATCAAAATGAATTAAACACAAGTAGCTGTCAGTGGCATAAAAACTTCTCATCATTTAAATGGCAACATGAAATATACGCCTGAATTGCACTATGACTGGGACTGTTAGCTGTAATGATTCCGATTAACATATCTATCTATTTAATAGTTTACAATGCGGTGGGAGAGCAGCTCGGGTGATATTCAACAGGAAAGCAGGGTGAAAAGAAAAAGTGCATCACCAAGGAAGTAGTGGAACCAAATCAAGGAGGAAATTTCAGACAAATGATCAGCAGATGTCTCCTGACAAGCATTTCTATTAGACGGTAAGACCGTCTCCCTAAGGTATGAGGTAGACGCCCCATTGCTTGACAGTCAGGACAGGATAGAATCCTAGAAAACATATGGTAGGGAATAGTAGGGCAGTAGGAGAGACAGTAGACTAGATGTAGACACTTCTTTCCCCAGCAGACACTAAGGAGGCTGAGTTCAGCTGGAATGCTGGAGTTAATGGTCCCCAGATTTAGCTGTCCAGGGCAGAAGAGAATTCTCAGTAGAGGGTTCCCCTTGGCTCTGGAGTTTGGACAGTTGATCTACAGAACATGGTACAAGAGCCATCTTGAATACCAGGGGAATGAGCATGGTGTGCCCTGGACTAGGTGTACCCATCTTTCAGTGCTCCCCAGAGACCTCTTGCAGCGCCGCCAAATCCTCTGTCCTTTTAACCCTGGCACTCTGGGATGTATGCTCACTAGCACTTTGTCCAGTTCAGTTTTAGCATTGCAGGCAACAAGGCTCCCACCCCAACTGACTATCCATCACTGTTAGATATTTCCCATGGGCCCCATCACAATGTTACCTAGGGAACCAGTTTCCTGGGAAGACTATTCTACAGCCTATGCGCGTACACCGTTGAGAAGTTTGTCCCTGGATATTTCCACCAGCGATCACGGCTTTGCTTGGTGAAAAGCAGCAAAACTTTACACATTTGTTAGTATTTGTAAATAAATGGCAAAATGGATAATATTCCATTTGGGGGAAAAAATTGTGAAATGAGCTTTTGGAGATTTCGTGAAGAATTCAAGGCAAAGGAAAAACATTTGCTCCTGCCTTCGAGAACATAAGCTTCCACAATTTAACTGACTGAGAATTTTTTTCCCTCCATGCAATTTAATACACAGTACTAAAATAAAGGAAAAGGTCTGAAGTTGTTACAGACTCTATTCTTAATTGCACACAAACTGGAAACAGCAGCCCAGGATGGAGTCTCTAGGGATCCCAATACATTCCCCAGTGCAAGCTCATTATCTCCAGCACTGCCTCCCACCTCAGAAACTGAAGTAGGACTCATAACTAACTTGGATCCAAATGAAACATTTTCAAGTTGAAATCCTTAATCTATGCTTGGAGACACTGTAGCTTTAAAAGAGTAAGAGAGGGAGAGGAAGGAAATATGCTGCATAATATGAGAGCAATGAAATTAATGGCAAATAAGTTTAGAATAAATGAAAGGAAATATTAAATCTCAAAGGATTTATGTTAACAGGTGGAACTTGATGCTGCAGAAATTAAGAGAGTAAAACGTTGGTGGTGGAACAGAACAGTAATATTCACCTAAACACATACTTCAGAGTGTAAACTGATCACTGCAATAGGGTCAGGAAGGAGTTCTTCATAGATTTGTATATTTCAAGGCCAGAAGGGACCCTGTGATCATCTAGTCTGACTTCCTGTCTTAGACAGGCCAGGGAACATCCTAGAATAATTCCTTTTGAATTAGAGAATAGCTTTTATAAAAGAAAAAATCCAATCTTGATTTAAAAATTGCTAGTGGTGAAGAATCAACACAACCCTTGATCCTCACTGTTAAAAATGTACACCTTATTTCCAGTATGAATTTGTCTAGCTTCAATTTCCAGCCACTGAAACATGTTATACCTCTCTATGCCAGATTGAAGAGCCAATTATTAAATATTTGTTCTCCATGTAGATACGTACAGATTAATAATGTCACCCATTAACCTTCTCTTTGTTATGCTAAATAGATTGCGCTCTCGGAGTCTACCATTATGAGGCATGTTTTCTCTGAATTCTTTCTAATTTATCAACATCCTTCTTCAATTGTGTGCACCGGCACTGGACACAGTATTCTAGTAGCGGTCATGCTGATGCCAAATACAGAGTTTCTTCCTTTATCTGAGCCAGTTAGCGAAGTATATAATCTTGTGGTTAAGGCATAGACTGAGTCTCAGGAGATCCAATTCAATTCCGTGCTCTGCCACAACTTCCTGTATGACCTTGGGCAAGTCACTCATCTCTGTGCCACTGTTCCCCATCTGGGCAATGCAGATAATAGCACTGCCATACCTCACAGGAGTGTTGTGAGGATAAAGACATTAAAGACTGGGGTGCCCAGATACTATACTAATAGAGCTATGTAAGTGTCATTGATAGGCAGCATGTACAGCACCTAGCACAATGAGGCTCTGATCTTGGTTGTGGCCTATAGATGTTACTGTAACAAATAAGAGCCAAGATTTTCAAGAGATTAATGTTTTTAGGTGCTTAGATGCTTTAAAGGAGCTTAATTTTGAAAGGATCTGCACTGAGCACGTTTTAAAAATCAGACCCCTTTAATGTGTTCCAGGTTGAGCACCCAAAATCCCCAGGCACTCTGGAAAGAGTTGGCTAACAATAAGGAGGAGGAATGGGGCTATATGAGAAGGGGATGACTTTCCCTTGAAGAATTAGTGAGGAACCAGAGCAGTACACTGGACTTGACAAACCAGTCATTGCCAGTCCTTAGGTTCTGAAGAGGAGCATAACAGATTTTCACCAAAACGTTTCAAACAGAAGTGCTTCCCTCCCTCCCTCCCTGTCAGCCCCCTCTCCACCATCCCCAACCCTTTGTATTAGCTTCTCTGTCGTATGCAATTGTTAAATTGTGGCATAAATTAGAAAGCGGTTTATTTGTTTAAGTAGAATGAATTCATCTCTCTTTTAAAAAGAAACATTTGCGGGATTGGGGGGAAAGAGATCCTTCAGCTTTGTTAAATAATACCAAAAAAAAGCCACTCAAAAAAGCTTCTCAGAAACGCCACATTATCGGGAGGTGTTTAAAATGCAGAGAATAGGTTTTAACTGTTCCCGAGGAGCATGACTGTCAGATGGAATGGGGGCCATGAGGTTAAAACACAGCCATCATAACCTTTATTACTTCATTTTTGCGAAGCCATTAACCCACAGGAGGGACCACAGATGTGCCACAGCAAAAGCAACTGGAGTGAAATTCAATACTCACATCAGAACCTAATTTATGATCAACCTGCCAGGAAGAGATGGGGTTGGGGGGAGAGGGAGAGTGGCATTTCCACATGGCAATATTGCAAGGAGACAGAAAAAAAACGCATGTGAGGTGAGGGGGGTGTGGGAAGAACATGTGTTAAAATATTTTTCTAACCGCCTACTCACACTCTCACCCACAACTGGAGCAGATGTGGTGGAGGCTTTTGGTAAAGGGCCTCCATATCTAGGAGCAGGTGAACATCATGGAGATCCCTGTCTAGTGCTACTGAAATATGAATAAAAACGATCTCGAGGACTCAACTGAGATCAGGGCTCCAGTGTGCTAGGCGCTGTTCTGACATAGTGAGAGAGAGTCCTGGTCCTGAAGAGCTTACAATATAAATAGACAAGATAGACGGTGGGTGGGGAAACAGAGGCACTGGGATTTGCCCACGGTCACATAGCAAGACGGTGGTGGAGCAAGAAACAGAACCCAAATATCCTGAAGCCCAGACTAGTGCCTCATCCATTAGGTCATGCTGGCTTTATTCGACCTGCCTTACCTGCCTGTGTGTCTTCTTCCACATTATCTCCAATATGCAGCACCCACCCAGCCTTGTTTGTCAGGCCATCTTCCAATCTTTCTTATGAACTGACCCCTCCACCGAGCTTTCCCCAGCTCTCACTTGTGCTCTCTGGAGCTAAGAATGCAAGTTCAGTGCAGGGACATGGGGCGAATATTTGAAGGTATTTTGGCACCAAAAGATGCAAGAAGGCATTTGGTGAGATTTTCAAAAAGCGCCTTCTGAAAATCCTACTGTGCACCCATTTGCAGCTTTAGGCACCTTTGAAGATCTGGCCCCAGGTCCTTCCTGATTCTTGAATCACCATGAAAAACTCTGGGTGCTCAAAATATACATAAAAAGTGGGCAACCCACATGCCATGTGCATCATGTGACCGTGATACAACATCACCACCATGCAGCGATACCGTGTTACAACCATCAAAATCAATTCACAGCCTTAAGTGGTCTACAGGCTAGAAGCCAGATCCCAACAAGATGCTGAACACGTTCTGTTAGATGCTGAGCATTCTGCGCTCTGACTGACTTCACTGGGAGCGGAAGGTGGCTCGTCACCCCAAGCCATAGGCTTGTAGAATGTAGGAGAGGCCAAATTGCTATTGTGACTGTCCCACCTTTCTAACTGGCTGTATATTTCACAGGCACACACTGGATTGCTGTTGACGTTGTGACTTCCACAGAATCTCTTTCCCTTTTAAATGCACCCCACATATTTTTCCTGATCTTTCGGCAGATTAAAGCACATTTGTAATGACAAAGGGAATCAATAATTTACAGGTGTACGCATGCTGTGCTGTTAACAGGTTTTCTTGCCTTCAGAGCTATATAAGTTTATGATGCCGCTCCACGTTTCCCTGAACAGGACACTACTACAGAGGTTTTACATGCCACAGGGTTGGTTACTTTCATTGAGGCAAACAGAGAGTCTGTAGCAGATCAGGAAACTGAATCCAAGACTCCTAAATCCTGGGCTGGTGCGCTAATCACTGGAGCATCCAACAAGCAGACAGAGGTGTTTGATAATCGTGGGACTGAGAGCTTGTCTGCCCAGTACTACGTTAATGCACAGTAAAGAACTTTTAGTACATGCCAGCAGGGTCTCCATGGGCCAGTTAGCGAGCAGCACAGTGGTGCACTTTAGAATTCACATCCCTCTAATGTGCATAGCTGCAGCATGTAGACAAGTCCAGAAGGAAGACAAAGGACTATTCAGAGGTAACAAATGGGTGGAGACTCCAAAGGAGAAGACAGTGGACGAGGAACCAATGAGGAGGGAGACCTGAAATGACAGAACATCCTTACGAGACAAGAGCAAAGGAAGTTCAGGCAAAGAGGCAATTGAGTGTGAGAAATAAAGGGACTGAGGGCAGCAGAAGCATGTCACAGGAAATGAGGACAAGGAAATGAGGTGATGAGGTCACATGCTGTCCATAGGAGACAAGAGGCATGAATAAAACCAAGAGCTACAGAACATGGAAAGCAAGAGAAAAATCAGGATCTACGTTACCTGCAAGGAGATGTTAGGCCATACCCTAAACCCAGAGTGAACATTTGGGGAAGTTCAGTTCCTTTCCAAACTCCCGTTAGTCTTCCCTTCCATAATACCGTCCCATTCTCCCCCTTTCCTTCCACCGTTCCACATCCTAGGTGGGACTGAACACAGAAGAGTTGAGGTGAATGCAGGGAAAGGCTATCTGCCCAACTTGATAGGCAGCCGTCAGTGCTGTGAGGCAAATAGACAGCAAGGCTTCCAGCCCAATCTTGCACGGCCGCTGGTGCAACTCCCATTGGCCGCAATGGAGTTGTACCTACCTAGATCGAGGTTGAATTGAGTCCACAGCATTTGGATGGTTTAGAGAAGCACCCCACTAAACAATCCTCCAGGATCCTACCTAGAGGAAGTAAAAGCTGTAACAAGGTTTCTGTAGATGAACCTGCAGAAGGATCATTTAAAAACAAAAAAATAAAAATAACCCACACTAAACCAAGCCTCCAGCTACTGTTGGACCATCACTAGTTTCAGCTTCTATAATACATTCATACATAATATTTAGCATTTCTTAGCCTGTAGTTCTCTAGGCACTTTCATAAGGTTGATCAGAATTATTAACCCACATCCTTCTCCTGTCTTTTTGTTTTTAAACTAATGGGGAACCTGAGGAACAGAAAAATGACTTGCCCATGGCTACACAGTGAGTCAGTGGCAGAGCCAGATTCTGTGACTCCCATTCCAATGCTCCATTCCTTTTGTAAAATCAGAGATGGGCCTGAGCCAAAACTCCTGGATCTGAACTTTATAGGAGTTTGAATAAGGCTCCAAAATTCGCAGCTTGATCAGATCTCTGTTTAAAATACAGCACTGGGTTTTGGAAACAGGATAATGACAAGGATCAGTCAGTGCTGGAGGAGGAAAGTGGGAGGGAGCAGCTAGAGGGGATTCTGTCAGGAAATAAAAACAAACAAATAATAGCTGGGCTCCCTACAGACAATTAAGCAGCAGTTAATGAAATCACCTGCTACCAACAGGACTAACAAAACTGAAAATAGAAAATAAGTCACATCAGTGCTTGCCAGAGCATCCCTGGCACGGGAAAGGGGCCTGATGGCTGTTACAAATTTAGTGCCAATGATATCATCTTGCTCACTGGGCCCGCATGCTGCAGAGCGCAAAAGGGCAACACTTCCATTACAATGTTTAAGAGGACGGCGCCTGGGATTTCCTTATCAGGGAAGAAAGCCTCACAGCAGCTTACTGAGTTAGATCACAGGCTGGGAGACAGATACAGGTGGGGGAAGCTGCAAAGCTGGGTCATGATAAAAATCTTGGACTTGGGGAAACAATTCTCTCTCTTTATGTTATTAATTAACACATAACATAAGCCATATGGTGGTGTAATGAGTTGGTGGTCGTTTATGGACTTCACCACTGCATACCACTCCAAGCACTACAGCACAAGCAGAGATAGAGCTCAAACCCTCCTATTTCACAGGGCCCCCCGAGGCTGAAGGGGAATCTCTATTAATAGTATAAGGCAAATGACACACAGATGAACAGTGGTGATTCCATCTAGCTGAGGGAGGTGGGCCCACAGAGATTAGCCTGTGTTGAAAAGTTAATAACAGAAAGGAGAATTTATCAAATGTAGCCTTTCACTATTGCCCCTTTGCAGCTACGTTTTGCACATCATTCACAGTATTGGCAAACCCAAACATTCAAGACTCATGAGTCTGGCCTGAAAAAATAGTGAGTTTGGCTTAAAAAAATCATGAGATTTTTTTTAAAACCGTTTTAGATTTCTCTTCCAGTTTTTGAACCGTTAGAGTTCATGCTGTCAAGTTTTTCTCCAGAAAGATTTTTTCAGCCAGGAAGCCTGGACATTTCTTCTCCCCCCTTTCAAACGAAAACTGAGATTCTCACATAATCCCATGACTACAGGATCTGGGGCTTTAAGAAAAAACACCAAATATCATGACTCCCTCAATAAAATCTGCATGATCTACTGCATGACTCACCTTAGACAGAGAAACCAGAATGGCCAATTTTAACCTTCCCATCTTCTCATATACTAGTTAAATACTGCTTCTATTTCATAGTATCTCAGACTTGCAAAGTTCCACATGTCAATTCACCCTGGGGAAAGTAATTTGTTTTTGAAGGACAAGAAAACTTGCATTGGTTTCTCTATATTAGCATCACCCAGCATAACAAAGGTCAAGTGAACAGATTTTGCTGGGTTACAACTCTTACACACTATGTCTATAAACTTATATTAGACTGTAAGCTCTTTAGGACAATGATTGACTTGTGCTTGGTATTTGTACAGCATGCACCACAATAGGCTGTGCATCCTAATCTGGGCATTACAACCTCATAACTGAGGCCTGGTTTATAAACAGTTTTTGTTCCTGTATAATTATGTCAGTTATGGGGTGTTGTGACATTTTTACTACAATAGTGAAAAGCAGCATAATGTCCCTAGTCTGGATGCAGCTAAACTAGTAAAAAGGTACCTTATATCAGTATAGCTTATTTCCTTCCACAGAAAAAACTGCTCACCCACTTTCATATGAAAGAAATGGTTACAAGATTTTCTTTACTGTGTTATGACAATTTATGATACTAAAGGAGCTCCCAGGTGAGACCTAGTCTGACGCATCCATGCCATCTAAAACGCTAAACTGCTGAAGAAGTTGAACCAGGAGCATCAATGCAGCAATCCTGCAAAATTCTGCAGTGATTCATCTATCATATGCTGAGAGAAAGACACACACAGCTATCTACACAACACCACAATCAGCACGCACAATAACCACAAACATAACTCTGATGCCTAGAATGTCTGCTGAGTCAGTGTGAAGCAGTGGAAACAGCTACAAGAATGACAGAGCTTTTTTTATTTAGAATATCACCAGGCTTAGTCATCCCTAGGAACCATGCTTTGTTACCATCCACTTTTTAAGTTATCAACCACGTACCGCTGCAAGTGTCATGCAACAACTGAGGTTTTAACATGGACAGCCCAGTTATCCAGTCTGAGGGGTAGAGGAATTGCATTAGCAATTCCTGTATTTATTGTTCAGGTTAGTTCTGTCATCAATACATTCTCCCACACCCTAAGGGAACAAATCGATCACACATGAAGTCCAAAAGAAAACTGGCAGAAAGCTACACAGACCGGGGAAATGATCAAAGTATCTGCAGTGTGTAAAACCCCAGCCACCCCCTCTGATACCGCTGGTAACAACTAGCCCCCTGATAACCCTGTTTTAATCATGTGTATCACAAATGAGGCAAACAGGGAGATTTGTGCACTGCCAGGTCACTGTGTTTAATTAGATTTCATCAGAAAGATTCTGAAAAATTAATATGGTGAGATTTCTGCCAGCCTCAGTGATAACCTTTCCCCCACAGCTCTGCAATTTATTGTCAGCCATCAGTTCAGAGAAAGTTATGGGAGGTCCTCAGGCAGATTAATTCCAAAACATGTCCATAGAGGACAGCAACAGGAGATTGTGATGCTAGAAGGGTTATCATAGTAACAGTATCTTGCATCTATAGCATGTCTTAGGGACCAGCGTGCTTTGGGATCCTTTGCAAATATAACAAAATGGATTACACCTACAGGTTTCCAGCAACACTAAGCATGTATCTATGCTATATCAACAGAACTAGACCATTGTGATAGCAGAGGTAGTTTGACCAGTCACCACACTTGCTCTACAAATAATTTGCATGCAACCATTTCATTGGTTGCATTAGAGAAACTGCGAAGATGGTGGATTTCTTGGCCCAACTGCCATGGTTTTTCCAAACCATGCACACAACACCACAACTAGGACACACAACAACCGCAAAGAGAGTCCCTCGCAGGACCACACACCTCTCATGTAACATCTGAACAAAACTTCCAGCACGTCCCCCATCCACACAAATCAACACAACCATCCGCACAATATCACAACCAGCGCGCACACAACTTCAAACATCACTCTGATGCCTAGAATGCCTGTTGAGTCAGTGTGAAGCAATGGAAACAGCTACAAGAATGACAGAGCTCTTTTTGTTTAGAATATCACCAGGTTCAGTCATCACCAGGAATCATGGTTTGGTACTATCCAATTTTTAAGTTCTCAGTCGTTTTCAGCTTTTTTCATACCCATGACTTTACGGATTACACCCATGCAACAGCACAGGCTTTCAGCTCCTGGTATATTATAGTGCAAAATAAAAACTCAAAATCAAAATGAAATGTTCCAAATGACCTGAAATATATTACAAGTTTTTCATTTCCTTTGAGCAGATTTTGAAATGTTCAGGTTTCGCAGCTATTCAGAAAGAAGCCAAATTTTGAAAACTCAAAATCCTTTCTGAAACCAAACTCCCATCCCCCTACTGCTCGATTCTGTATGCATGAGGCCATGGATTGTTACAGCAATGCAACACTTTCAGAGCTGGTCTATACCTGAAAGTGTGAATGTAAGTAAATAGCTGTTCCAGAAAATTTCTGTGTGTGGACAAAACCCAGGATAGGAACGGAATACACAAACACCACAATTTTAGCAGCCAGGATCGTAATCTCTTTGAGACAGGTACCATTTTTTGATCATACGTAGTTACAGCACGTAGCACAGTGGGGCTCCGGTTCTTGATTGAGACCTTAAGACATTACTGTGATGTTTTGGGAATCACCCAGACCGGTAAGGGGCTCTGTCTCTGCCTGCCTGGTAACTCTGGGGCCCTTATCGTCATGTTGCTATGGCTCAGAGCCCTGAACCAGCAGCCAGCCTAAATGTATAAAGGTCTCACCCTGGCTGCCACCAGACTAATTTACACTTTGCAGGGTGACCTCACTAGCTCTTCCACTTCCAAGTCTCCCCAAATCCATCTACCTTTAGTTCTTAACTACTAGACACTCAGACTTTTCCCCTCTGGTTCATCACTGCCCAAGCAGTGAAACCTGCCCCCAATTATCAGTTCATTTTGGCTCACACACTCCACATGGCTTGCGTACCAGAGATCTGCTTGGGGTAAAAATGAACAAAAAGTACTAATATTTTGTGCTCCCCCTAGCGGTTCTAAACAATTATGCCAATTCCTGCAGAGCTCAGGTCGCTCCAACATGAAGCCAATGCAAAAAGACCAAGCATTACAAGCTGGAGCTGTTAAAAACAAAACAAAATAAACCTACTGCATCCATTCTAATTATAATTCAAACACACCAGGGGGCAGAGGCTGGGCAGTGGGAGGAGAACGCCAGAGGAAAGAGATCAAATTGGCAAGGAACAAAAAGATGTTTTATCTCTGCTGCCTGCCGCGTGGGTTTTGCAACCAATGCCAAGCTGGAAACAATATTGTTGGTTTTTTTCCCCCTAAACATATGTGACAGCGTCCCTTTCAATAGAGGACATTAATGGTCTGTATGAGGCGTTGCGCAAATCAAGTGAGAGCAAAACCTATGCTAGGTAGTAGAGTTTGAAAGCTGCTGGGCAAACTGTCCTAAGGGTAGAAATGCAGTCAGTGACAGAAGCAGCCCTAAAAAGGGTAAATAATCATAGAATTATGCTGACTCCAAATCATGCACAGCATAAGGGAATTGGGGGTAGAGAGACCCAGGGTGGAGGGGGAAAAAAAGTAGAGGTGAATCTTCAAATTAGCTCATTCTGAAAGTCACTGATTCTAACAAAGTGAGATGCTTCTTTTCACCTTTATAATTAAAAGTTAGCTTATAAATCAAACCCCTCGTTACTGCACGTCAGGTGTCGGCTGAGAGAAAGACTCCTTTTCAATAGCCTCGGGTCCACTTATACAACCAGCTATCTCTGCTCGAACCCGGGTAACACATCCAATTACATCCGTTTTGTTTCCTGTGTTTCTTACAAACAGATCTTGAATCTCTTTTTAAAAGCCACCTTCCCTACACTGGTTAGTAGCTCTGCTCTTACTAAATACTCTCTGACTAATCCACCATCACACTTTTGGATGCGTCTCCCTCCATTGGAACATCACACTCACACTCCCCTGGGTACCTTCACAGCTGCCGTGTGACTCAAAAGGGGCTGTGATGTTAATAGCACACATGCCCTTTGTAATGTGCGTTAGAGAGGTTTCCAGCTGAGAAAGCACCTCCTAAGCATCTTCTGGGTGAGCCAAGCAGGGGTTGAGTAGGGACAATTCTTTTAAATTCCAGGGGCCTGGATTTGAGTCTCCAATATGTTGCTCACACAGGCCCAGCAAGTCCAACCTCGGGTTGCCACGGGTCCCTGTGTTACCAGGACCCTCCCAGTAATGACGGGTGAGCCCACTCCAGCTAAGTGTGGGTTATGGGATGTTAAATGGTCCTGAAAGAATTTTGATGGCCCACAAAACGTACCAACATTTCATCACTTGCCATTTCATAGAGTCTCAAAAACGTTATGCTGAAAGGTGCCAATGGCTGGCAGCAAGCGAGTCTTAGAACCCAAGACAATCCTAGGCCTCTTTAAAACCAGTGGATGTGCCCCAGACCCTCCTTTTGGCTCAGCAGAAGGAGCAATCAAGCCCCTTTCTATAATCAAAGCAGCGGCAGATGACGGTGGGGGGTGGCTGCCAGTCAAAGCGAAGCTATGCAAACGGAGGGGCTTCCCCATGCTGCAAATGCAGGGGCGAGGCTATAGGTATTGGAGGCCGAAAGCCTGGAGAAAGAGTTATGAATATCACCACCCTGACAAGAAGGAGAAACAAAGCCTCACGGGTGCACTCTTCGCTGGAGGGGCAGACGTGGGGACAAGGAAACTGCTGGCCGCTGCCGTTTGTTTCTGCCGTGTTCAGGGAAGAAGAAGTTCACATACTTAAAAAAAAATTTAAAAAAAAATAAAAACCACCAAAAATATACCTGACTCATCTCACTGATTTCTCCTCCTAACTGAAACACCTCTGCAAGGCTCCAGACTTGGGCTAACCACTTGGGAAAAAGGGGCAGCAATAATTTGCACCTCTGTGGGGACCCCATCTGAGGATCTCAGACATCCATGGCTTAAGCCTCATCTCAACCCCAGGAATAGGGAATTAACCACCCCCCATGTTTTGTCAAGGAGGAAATTGAGGCACAGTGAAGAGAAGTATCCTGCCCAAGTTTTACAACCAACAAACTTCCAGTGGGGGGAGGGAAGGCAGGGAGACAACACATCATATGAGAGAAGCAGTGACCTGCTGGGTTTTGCCAAACGAGAACTCACCACATAGTCACTGCTCACAATGCTAATAAAGCAATGGGCCAAGGCTAACCTATTAAAACATAGGGCACCCAAGACAGAAAACATCGGCGTACAGTTTCTAGCCTCACAGTGTCCATTTCAGTAACGTGTACATGTACCTCTGTTGAAGGGAATCAGAACTATTCAGCTCTGTGTCTTAGGCCCTATACTGTCAACAGCTAACAGAGATTCTCCTGTAGTTCAGGTAGCAGGGGATGGGGCATTTGGAGGAGAACTGATTCTATGTAGAAAAATCCTCCAAACATTTCCACAAGGCGTCAACAGCTCATTTAAAGGGAGAACATTATGGGGGGGGGAAAGAGGGTTGACAGGATGAAAGGGAATTAATTGTTCATGGTTCAAACTCAGCACAGGTCTGTAGCTGGTGAACAGAACAGATCAAAATATTTTACATTTCGAAATGTTGATATTTCAAATTTTTGGGAAAAAAACAAACATTTTATTCCCTCATGAATTCCCTCCTCACCCATCAGCTCTACTGTTCCTTGGCCAGGTGTTCAGATCACAAAACCACCACCATGAATGACACTGATTTGGACATGCCCTTGCTGAGAGTCTCAGCAAAGAGGTCAGAGAGGAGGGCTGAATGAATTATGGAAACTCATATCCGACAACACACATCCAAACACCCTACAGGTGACCCCTCCAATGGAGGCATGAAGCAGACAAGGGTGGGGGAAATCTCTGTATTGCTTCTCCCCAAGGAAGATCACTTCTGCAGCCTGATCCTGCTCTCAGCTGAGTTTTGTTCACTTTGATGGAGGGAGTGACTCCAGATTTACACTCGTGTCACTTCAGGTCTTGAATCAGGCCCTTGGTTCCAAGGCTGTCGCTCTGACAATCTTTCGCCAGCAATCAGATGACTCCCATCTCTTCCGCCCACCTCTAAGAAGGGGCTGCCACCCTTTGATAACCACATCAATATCCAACTCTAGCCTGGACCAGAGATCAGCAGCCAGGTCAAAGAGAGATGAAATACGCAAGGCAGGAGTGGCAGTGACATAGGAAACAGCTACCATAGGCAGATGGGGGGAATAATGTGGCTCATGGTGAAAAAGAGATGTATGTGCAGTGCCTTATCGGGGACCGGCTGTTATTCCAACTAGCTTCCTGATAACATAAGAAGCTTAATCAAATATGCAAATGATGGCCTATCTGGAGACAGGGGGAAATAGAAAAATAAACCCAGAGACTGTGCATTAAACTAGCCAATGAAATAAGGGGTGGGGGTGAGGTTCCTTCTTTTGATAAAATTCTTTCAAAAGATTAAATTAAAGCAAAACTAATTAGGAGGATTGCACTTAAACCAACTCCCTGTAAGAGGGTTCATCAGGCAAGAGGCAATCAAATGAAAGGCAGATGCAAGGGGCGCTAAGAGAGCTCACCGGAAAGTCATTATGCCAACGAAGGAGAACAAAATAAAACAAGAGCCCACCATTTTGGCTGTGCGGTCCATCTGAGCGTGCCTTGGAGTGTTTGACAGCTAAATAGCCCGACTTTGTCATCACTGGGAAGCAGGGGGGGCAGATGAAGAAATAAGCTGATTTCTTAATATCCCATCAAGTCACAATGGGAGGAGGATTGTTGGGTGGGGGGGAAGAGTGCGATGCGGAAATCATTGGTGCTTTGGTTCTTCTGTGGATCCACTGCAGCACAATAGGGGGCTCACACCACAAGGAGCAGCGGGTCCAGCACACTGGGCTGTGCAGCACGTAGAATCCCCTCCTGCCCAAAGAAACCTGAAATGCCACTGCAAATCACGGCATCCTTCAGGACATGGCCCAGAGAGGTCTGCGGGGTGCACTGCCCAGGAAAAGAGCCCTCCCCGGAGTTCAGCCCAAGACAACGGAAGGTTCACAGGGCCAGTTGATGTTGAAAGATCTCCACTAATCAGGGCAGAAAACCAGTCAGAACAGCTCACGAGATTTCAGACCTATCTGATGTGAACCCTCCTCCTGCCCCCAAATACTCGCCAAACTTGAACGCCAGTTTGAGGTAACTTATTGGGCCATCTCACGCTGACAGAGTTTTATACCAAATAAGGTGCAGACAAGTAAATAAAAGGTATCGACTTGGAATTTAGGACTGATCAGAAAAACTAAACAATTTTCCTGCAAGAAATTTTGAACAAAAAATTTTTGCATGAAAGTAAAAAAAAAATCTAAGCCAAAAGTGTGGCTTTATTGTAGAAAGTTCCAAACAGAGTATAAATGATTTGGGGGGGGGGGTTGGTTTCAAATCAACATTTCAGAATAGGCAGAAAATGTTATTCATTTTGACTTAAAATGCCATTTCAGTTTACAAACATAATCAAACAAACAACAATTTTAAACTGTCTCAAGAATAAATGCTTTTGTTTAGAGAACCTCCTGAAGGGAAAAACCAAATTTACAGCAGAATTGGCATTTTCTTGTGAAAAACGTTTGTTTCAACTAAACTATTTTTTGGCACTTAAACTTTCTGCATAGAAAATTTTGACCCACTCTTTATATATTACATGACTAAGCACATTTACATAGGATTTTGAGGAGCAGGTCTGATCTCTTTGCAATTACAGGTAATAATAGCACATAAGATGGCCAAGCATTCTTACAAGAGGAGTCTAAAAAACTCTTTTATAAAACCAACACTAGATCCATTGTGAGACAGCATCAGACATACCATGTTACTCCATTAGGTCTCCCCTACCACTACAGAGAAAAGCTAAGGGGGTAATTAGCACAATGAACACATGCAAAAGAAAAACAAAACAAAACAAAACAAAACTCAGGGACCTAGATATTTTTTTTTACAGGAAACTTATAATTCCAGCAAACCAGTCACCTAAGGAACCACATGTATAGTAACTGCACCATTTCCCTCTTTGTGATGGTACTCAGCCCCACAGATCTTTCTATGCATTGGTGGGAGGTATTCAGAGAAACCAAACACACTGGATTATCAAGAAAGTATGAATGAAAAAGTCTCTCATGAAAACAACAATATCTTCCAAGCAAGAGAAAGCAAAACAATAATTAATAGAAATTATACCTAATGTTCATTTAGTACTTTTCATGCTATGGCACTTTACATCATATGCACTGTTTATAGAGATCACTTTGCTCACCACTGCAATGCAATCACATCTGGAATGCAAAGCCGCAACAGCATAACAGCGCACAACAATGCTACACAACGGCTCAGGACAAGAATACCAGAGTTCACTGAAGCAGCAGGAGGTATTTACAGATATCGGGATCTTCTGTAGGCACCATAAGTTAAATAAAACATAAGAATGGCCACACGGAGTCAGACCAATGGTCCATCTAGCCCAGTATCCTGTCTTCCAACAGTGGCCAATGCCAGGTGCTTCAGAGGGAATTGAACAGAACAGGTAATCAACAAGTGATCCATCCAATCAGCCATATTTCTTGTGAAAAGCACTGCAAAATCATTAGTGACCACAGGTGATCAGGACTTTATATCTCTTCTAAGACATATAATCTATTTAAGGAATTTATATGGCCATCACCACCATATATCTAAGCACCTCACAATCTTTAATGTATTAGTCCTTACAAAACTCTTCTATGCAATGGGAGTATTATCCCCATTTTACAGATGGGCAACTGAGGCCCAGAGAGGCTAAGTGATTTCCACAAAGTCTGTGGCAGAGAAGAAAATTGAACCCACATCTTCCAGATCTGTAGCCACTGAACCACCCCCTCCTCTCAGTTCATAAATGACAGCCACATTCATGAAAACCTTTCAATTAACATCTCCAGATTCAGTTTCTAACATACGCTTGTGCCGGGGGAATTTTCCTCTATACCACTTTGCTTTTTGTCCTTTTTATCTCTTCATTCTGTTCACTCACTCCGTTTGTACTCCATCTCTATCTTGGTTTTCCCTTTTCTTTCGTCTTTGTTGTCTTGGTTACATGGCCAGACTCTTGATACACTGCTAGTTTTCATTTTAATGATGTGTTCTTGTAAAGCACAATATTTTACTTCAATTGCCTGTCACTGGAAAATTCCTTTGACGTGTATGACATTTGTATATCAACCAACTTATATTGCTTTATGACCGAGTAGTTTGCAGGGCTTTCACAAATTGTGTGTCTTGAGAACCTAAGATATGATATGATCTTTATCTTTTATATAAAAATACACACACACACACCAGTAAATTCTTAACTGCAGGGAAACAGAGTTTCTCCAAAACATTCTGCTAATTATTTGCAACAAACATTTCAGTATCAACAAGTGAACAGATTCTGTATCTTTAAGAGAAACCAGGTTACTATAACTTCATCCTTTGTGCCATATTGCTCAACCAATGTGACTGACCCAGAAATGGATCACCAGGGATGGTTCTGTGGGTAACATTACACCAGCTGTCTGGGGATTGTGGAGGAGAAGTGAAATGCCATGATTGCTATGACCCATTGGGAGACAGGCAATGAGAAACCCCTGGCCTTGGTCCATAGGGGGCCAATAGGTTCATTTGATCTTACATCGGTTATTCCAGAAACTAATTTGCCCATAGGAGGTCTCTCTCTAACACCAAATCAAACGCTATGCTAATTGGATGGATTAACAGCTGCAGCATCAACTGGGAAAACTGGAAACAATTCTCGCGGCCTCTCCTCTTCCTCTGCTCCTGAACAAGAGCTGACAAGACAAAACCAAACGTGAAGCCCTAGAAAGCTCCGGATGGCTTGGCAGACTCCAGTTAGTCCCAGGTGAAAAACGGAGGCTCTTGAGCAGATCTAGTGGCAAGGCCATGTGCCTGCAAGGCAAGGGAGCAATGTCTGAGCACAGTCCGGCCCTTTAATTACCCAGGATGCGTGGGATTTGGAAGGGGAGGGAGGCTGGCGTTCTAAACTCAGAGCCCTTGCTCACTGGTGACCCTTCTAGGCTGAACAGGAGTCACATGAGCAGTGTTACGGGGAGTCACATCTAGCTCTCCTTGCAAGAGGGATGATGGAACGAGAGAGATTTCTACAGGGAATGGGTACCCCATATTTGCTGGACCAAAACAAATAAAAAGACAGAAGCATTTCCTGGGCTAGCGTAGGTCTGCACACACTGCATGGGGAAAGCTGCCTCTCAAAAGGACACTTAGTTGGCTGCCTGTTGATCCCAGCCCCTGGGCTCCCACACTGCTCTCACATTCATTCTCCGTAAGCTACTGTATGCAGAACATTATTCACATTTGGTAAATATGGAACAAAAGGCAGCTCTCCAAGGTTCGTGTCAGCAGCTCAGCTTCCCTCCTCTTATTCTTTACCCTAAAAGGATGCGTTTGGTCTCCACCACACTATAAAAACAAAAGCCTTCCAAGCCCCTATGCCCTGGTTTTCTATTCCCTCCTACAAAGGAGAAAGAAAAAATGAGCGTGTGCCTTATTTTGCTTCTTACGATACAAAGAGAAGGTCTGAGAGTGATGAGGGTTTGGTTTAATTTAAAAGACAATAATTTTTTGGGTGGAACATTTGTAATTCAGGTCTCATCTCCCTTATTTTTTACTAGCAGACACTATAGGCTGCTGGAGAATTAGCCAGGTTATTGTGACATCACAGATAACAGGGAAGTGAAAATTAAATGGTGGAGGGGGAAATGATTTTTACTCAAATTGTTTACAAACTACTTAGCTTGTTTTGGCTGAGCCCATTTCATACATGTCTGAACACACAGCTGCAAGAAAACGCTCTTATTGATGATCAGCAACCTCACCCCCTTTAATTAAGGACTGAAACAGTTTCCAACGTACATATCTTGGTCCTCCAGGGCAGACAGGACCAGACTTGACTTGCCTGATATTTCTGAGGTATTCTAAAGTAAAAAGCAAGCAGAAGACACCTGCGAGCAAGTGCCTTTCTTCACCCTTCTCCATATAACCTGTCCACACAAGCTATAAACAGGTCATCACTTATGCCTCCCCTACCCTACCCCTTGGGGTTTACTTTTTTCACAAAGGAAATTCAAAATGAAACAACACAAAATCCAGCCCAAGTCTTCTTTGCAAGATTGGCAGCTTCCAAGGGTCCTCCACGAGGACTGGTCGGTGCACATCTTAGTTCTCCACAGCAGAGAGACGCGCCCACACCCTTTTGTTCTGATGTGGTAACAATACACAACACTTTGCAGCAAGAACATCCTCCGGGTCCGTTATTCAGGCAAACGCTGCCAGCCTGTGCCTACATCATAGCAGGGGGCACGGAGCCCATCGTTAGCGTTGGAAGGTCACCTTTAATGGCTCTTGGTAGTTTAAGAATAAAACACCTGCCAAAACCCCTGGTAAAAAGCCTTTCAGTCTCGGCTTTTGCTTCAGAAGACAAACACCAGTGCCGCAAATAATAAATTACAGCAGCTGTTACAATACAAAGCTACAGCTAAACCATGGACATGCAGAGTTCATTTGGAGGGTGCCTAGTAACTTTGAAAGGGACATAAGCTCAGATATTGTAAAGAGAGTATTTATTTATATGGAGTCGACCATGGTTACCCAATAAACACAATGCTTATTACCTTTCAAACACAGCTCTTCTTTCATAGAAGTCCCTCTCCTTTTGCATAAACACACATCCAGCCTGATCCAGATCAAGCAACCACTAACTTCCATTCTAGGTTTGTGGTAAAAGCATGTCTGGTCACATTGCTTTGAAGGAACATCCCCAAAGCATGAATCATGTTTCTTAATAACCCACAATACCAGTGAGTTCTTCCTCCCCAGTGCACACAGACATCCTGTGATCAGCCATTTAATTAGACATAGCTGAAAAAGTTTGTATTTGGATCTACACCAAAGCCTAAAGGTGGCTAGACCCATGGTATCTTCTGGCAGGTGCAACATTAGGAGAAGGTTTGATCCCTTGTTCATGTCAGCCAAATCCCTCAGAGCTGAAGTGCAATCTTGCACCAACCAGTACAATTCAATTCACGTGTACCAGGCCTACAAAACCCTCTCCATGCCTCTTGAAACAGCCAGTCTCCATAGCAACTAGCAGCACTGACCGAGGAAGACCACGCTGGGCCAGGCCTACCTTTTTCAGCTTGCCACTCTTGGTGCCCACGAACGCGAGTGAATGGTTCTTGTAGACGTAGGCGATCACGGATGTCATCCTGTCCCCATCTTCGGTGAAGATGGGGAGTCCTCGCACCATCTCTGATACTCCCAGAGGGGCATTCATATCCAGGCCGCAGAAATTGTCATCAATTGTTAACAGCTGTGAAGAGAAGCGGGGGGGAGAGAAATTGAGAGAGTGAGCGTGAAGCCACTGAACATGGATTAATAACACAGGAGCACCTAGAGGACCCCAACCAAGACCAGGGCCCCATACCAGATGCTGTATAAACACTTAGTAAAAGATAGTCCCTGCCCCAAAGATCATACAATTTAAAGAGGCAAGACAGACAAACAGCAGGAAGGGAAACAGAGGTACAAAGAGATGAAACAACTTGCCCACTGACACATAACAGGTCAGTGGTAGAGTCATGCATAGACCCCCGATTCCTCCTGAATTCTAGTCCACTGCCCTACCCACTGGACCACCCCCCTTCCAGTCAACAAGAAGATTGGGTTTATCATTCGTGACCTAACAACCAAGCTCATGGTCTGTGAAGAATTTCAGTTTAAACATTCCCAGCTTGTGTCTGAAACAGAGAATGAACATAAACCACAAAGGACTCATTTCCCAGACTTGAAGAGTTCTGTGTAGCTTGAAAGCTTGTCTCTGTCACCAACAGAAGTTGGCCCAATAGAAGATATTACCTCACCCACCTCGCCTCTCAAAGGGACTCAGAGTCAGGACTACTGGGTTCTATTTCCACTCTCCCAATCACACAATGTCAAACCAGTTAACCTCCTTGGGCCTCAGTTTCCCCTCTGTAAAATGGATGTCACTAATGCCTATCTGCCTCACAGGAGGATTGTGAGGAGGTTTATTAACTCATTAAGTGTTTGCAAAGCACTGTCAGGCCATGGAGGATATTATATGACTGGAGCTCTGCACTGGCTCCCTCTTTCCAAGTTTTGAAGGCATCTGTAAAGCCCTAATGACCTGAAAATCTACCCTGCCAACTTATACACCTTCACAACCCCTATGATCTGGTGGGCTGCTTCTTTCTCTTCCTGGACTTGAACTCTTCAGGATTGGCAGCAGAGGACATTCATATTTGGAACTCTGTCCCCAAGAGCCCAAAATGGACAGCCATCAGAGTACAAAGGAAGCTGTGAATGCATTTGGTTTAGCATATGGTTAGGCTTCTTTGGTGGGGAGTCCTAGAACATCAATAGGTAACGCATACGCTGCAGCAGACAGAATTGGTGGAGGCATCTCTTCTACTCTAGCTCTAAGAAGCATGGTTTGGCGAGGAGGGCATTGGGACCGGAACTTAGGAGACCCTATCCCATTAACAGAAGTGCTCTCCTTTAGCTCTAGCAGTAGCAATGTGTGCTTTTGCCGTTCTATCAGTACTGGTGTTGCGACATTCCAATAGGCCATGGTGAGCTAGGGGGTGACAAGGATGCAACCCTAGATGGCCACAGTGCGGTGCGTAGTAGCACATTTGTCAAGGCAATAGGCTCTATGAACCTGATCTATCAAGGCACTTTAGCATGTGCTAGATTAAGGCCTATAAGAGTTAATTAAATAAGTGCACAGTATGTTTATCTAATTTTCTTAGATCAATAGTAATTGATCATGAGCATTACCATTACATTTGCTCACATCTTCCTTGACACATGGCTAGAAACTGCTGCTCCTTACTTGAGTTTCCTAGCAATAAAAGCCTACAGTTAATCAGCTTTGTCTTTACCTTGCAATTACAGGAAAAGATGATTTTATTGAATGGGAAGGTAATGTGTCCTAAAAATAGTTATAAACATACAAAGACCCCCAAGTATTCAAAGAGCCATTAGAAAAGAACAGCAAGACCTGAGCGCTAGCCTATCAGAATCATTAATCTCTGGGGAGCTAAAACACCAACTCAGAAAGCAACCATGCATCAAATCCGAGAACTCCATGAGTCACAGTTTGGATGCTATTAGTTTACATGCTGGTAGACAATTTAACATAAAAGGTATATGGCCGAACTACAAAGGCCAAATTAATCCTTTGTGTAACAGAACTGTATCCTGTAGAACTCCATGAAGCTAGACACGATTGGGACCAAGACCCAAGTAGAATTTGAATTAAGGTTGCATATTTATATGGATGGGAACATCAACAGTTACATTAGATAGGATAAAAAAGATGACAGAGATATAAATCATCATTCTTCAGGGCATCAGCCAATCACTAACTGCGTGGGGTCAGGAAGAAAACTATGAGTTGATTATTCAATATGTGTCTACTGCTGGATTTTTCTCTCCGAAGCATCTGGTACTGACTATTGTCAGAGACAGGACAACAATCGAAACGAAGTGCTGGTCTGAGGTAGAATGGCAATTCTTATGTTCTAGGATGTGAAAATTGCACCAAAATTCACTTGCAAGTAAGCCCAGTTTGACCAGAACCATTAGCGAAACTTGCTGTTAACCTGATTGGTGTTTCACATGTGTAACAAAGCCAGGCCCAAATTCAGCCTGACTCACTTATCAAACAGTTAAATGGACATGGATTTCAGAATCAGGGTGGGGAGGAGAAATCCCATCCTATAGGTGTGAAAAAAAATCCCCCTTTTCTTCTCATGGCTTTGAAGAAAGACGGAGGAATCTATTTTACCTCTAAAAAGATGCATTTCATTAATGGGAACCATGACACTTCACCCTGACCCAGTGTAGGAAACCCCACCCAAAACATCAAGGCTGGCAGCAGGAAAGCACCGAGAGGTGAAGGCTGGTCACTATGTGATCCTTAGACATGAGACCCAGGCTCTCCTCATATAACTATCTACCAGAGTCCTCCACTCACCTCACTGCAGCAAACACTGACCAATTGGGCTGAAGAGTTTAAGGGCAGAAGGGACCATCATGATCAGCTCATCTAACCCCTTGCATGACGCAGAGCATAGAATCTCATCCAGCAATTCCAGCACTGAATGCAGTAACTGCTGACTGAGCTAGCGTACCTCTCCAGTTAAGCAGAGACTTACATCTGGTCATCATGGCTTATTTCCTTCTGCTTAAGATTGGACCTGGGCAGCACCAAATGAACATGCGTTTTGCATTGAAACCAAATAGACTTTCACGATTTTGTCCATTTTAGATGCAAAACCTATTGATTTCATCCAAGATATTACAAGACACACACCACAGTGTTCATGGGTGCTTTTGAAGAGTGAAATCAATACTATCGTCCCCAGAAGAGGCAGCTGCAGGACCAGTGCCGCCCACAATGTGATCAAACCCTACAGGACCACGTCTAGGGCCATGTCTAGTTCAGTCTTCATGGATCATTTGATCACTTTCTCTGCTGCGAATGCCAATAAGGCAACAATAGGGATACTTTTTGCGATGTAGGCAACTGTCCTGTAGGAAGAGGATTGAGGTCAGAAAGTGACACACACCACATGGTAATGATTTTCAGCTAACATGATTCTTTCTCCAAATACAACTGCAGAGATACCCTCCCACACAACAAAAGCACCCTATCAATACCACAACCCAGCCACCTGCAGTCGAGGATCTCAGCTATAGCATTTATATCATATACGCTGCTCAGACAGCAATATAGCCGTCTCCTTTAGTAAAGAGAAACATTAAAGTAAGTTCAGATTTATGATGGGGAGGTCAGGAGCTGCGAGTACAGGTTTATTTTTAATTCCAGGCACTCCTAAATGCAATATAGAGTAGCCAAGCTAAACCCTCCAGAGCCTCCTCAGCTAGACAATTTTGTATTAACTACTTTTAAGAATGAAAACTGCAGCTAGTACATTAATGCACCTGGACTGCCAGATGTTCCAGGGTGCAATTGGCTGAATTAGGACTTCTAAAAGGGGCAAAAGGACAAATTAAGGGAATGGGAATAGGACCAGAGTTTTTCCCCTCTCAGTCACTGTGTCAGTTCGAATCCAGCCTAAAATCATGTTACAAATTGAAGATTAATTAGAAGGGAAGACAGTCATGTGATTGAGGCATGGGAGTGGACACGAGGAAATTGGAGTTTAATTCCTGGCTCTGACACAAACTGTGTGACCTGTGGCAAATCCTTAATCTCTTTTTGCCTCAGTTCCCCACCTGAAAAACAGGGCTAATAGTACCCTCGATGGGATATTGTCAGGATAGATTCATTTGTAAGATGCTCTGTAGATCTGAAACACTGTCATGTGAAATAGTTGGCAGTTCCCCATTAAATGAGCAAGGAGACAGGACTGTCCTCTAAACCCTCGAAGCTACCTCTCCAGTTCAGGGTTGATGGACACTGGCAGGAGAGTTAGGGAAACTCTCACTGCCTCAGTTTTCATTGTCCCCATTCCATGGATGGATAAACCGAGGACTGCAATTTCCAGATCTGCCAAGGGACAAGCCGGCTGAGCAGTACAGTCGCTTATGAAATCAGGAGAATGTGTGAAGAATGGTTTGATTTAGTGAAGGATTCTGGCAGGACTGTGGCACTTCCTAGATTAAGCCCATTAAATAAATAATTAACAGCTCCAAGCTCTCCTGGAAAGAATGAGTTTGCTGGGCCAACTGTGGCTTGTGCCTGTCTCTGCTCTCATTGGGGGTTTTCAGGGCCTCTGAGAGCTTGAATCACAGCAGAAGGATTACAGCTCTGACGCGCCTCTTTCCACAACTTCATCTGATCCCACAGGCAGGAGAAAACAACTTGGCCGAGCTGGTGGGTTTAGGCGCCAGATACAGGAAGCCGGCCTGAACAGGATTATAATAAACCTCAATTGTCCTTTAAACATCTGCTTCAGCTATATGTCTCTAAACAGCCCCAGATAAAGAACATGGCCTAATCCATATTTTGGGGAAATCCTAGCTATAGGATTAGCCATCCCCAGCTCCTCCTTGCTTTCACTTTGGCAGTGTCCCTCACACTAATCAAAGCACAGAGCAGCAGAAGGGCCTTTTTCCAGGTATCTTAAGTCTCCAAAACGATCCCAGGGATTCATTGGGGATCAGGCTGTCCCCAGTGGCCAGGTCTTGCTTTTGATTTATAGCTAATACCTAGAAGTCCCTCTCTTTATACAGTGGCAGGCTCTTGGCTACTTGTGCCAGTTGTCACAAGCTTGGCTGCTGCAGACCGCTACATGGACACACATGCTTAGACTGTTTATATTGCCAGCATAGTCAACCCAGATAGCTGATAGAAATAAGGATTCAGCAGCAGCAGCACGGGTTAAAATACAGTAGTAATAACAACCCAAATGCACAGTTTCCGCCTTCAGCACCCCCACTATAAAAATTGCTCCAGCGCCACCAATTGGAAGGCATAAGGTTTCTGCAAGCAGATATCAGATGTCTCTTCCAGCGCCTGATTTCAAGACCTTTCCAACAGAGAGAAGCATAGGCTCCCTATGAAAGTAGCAAAATGTCTAACTTGGGTGGATATTTAAGCAATAGACAGGACAGAAGCTCTAGAAAAATCTGTTATTGGGAACTATGAACTGGAGGGTCGAGCAGGTTTGTTTCATCTTGTGGGCTAGAAAGATGGAAAACTTAGGCCACTAGCTGAAGAAAGCATAACCAACCATTTTCTTCAGCAGCTAACATGAAGCGAATGACACCCAAATCCATCAGAGTCCTTCTATAAAAGAACTCTGTGATATAATGGAAGTGAGACCGGGAGCCAGCATTTGGCATTACATTATAATTACAAACGGCATTTAGCTCGTGCAACCACAGCAATGCTTACTGTGCAATTACATGTCACTACATACAAATGACAGTGCACTTACAGTTACTTTACCAATTACAGAGCAATTGCACACACTATGCTAAGAGGTTTTCACCTGTAATTCAGGAAGGAAAGAAGGGGGGGAGGAAAGGAAAGTTACTCAAATTGACTAGAATTTGAACAAACGGACTTTTAGGCCTGTAGTTTAGACATAAATTCAAGGACTGGGGGCACGTTTTCAGAGGACTGCAGAATCCTAACATAGCACGTACCGGTGTTTATGTTACGGCTGTGCTCCCAGCATGCACGGCTTTGTGCAAATCTATCCCTTGTACCTCACACTGTAAAAACTGCAATTTCCTGAAGAGGAAGCTGCATTTCTTCTGGAGGCCAAGAGGTTTCCTTCAGCCTTTAGACCTTCTGCTAAATGGAGCTGGTCTGATTACTTGTTGCAAATAATAATTTGAAAGTCAGTCACAAGCCCATCCCTATTTCCTGAATGATTAATGTCTCTGACATATCTGAAGAGTTGTTTGGATGAACAATTCTCAGCCTACGGAGAGTGTTCACAAAAACTCTTCACTCCAGCTGTGTGTGATTGGTCACAAGTCACATGGTAGTGGTTCCACTCCAGAAATGAAGTGGGAACTGGCGCAGCAAAGCTTTCCTGGAAGCAAGAAGCTGCGTTCTGCACCGGCCGAAGCTTCCGAATGGCTTTCAAGGGCAGCACATTGCAATCATCCACTCTGGAAGCCACAAAAGCCAGGATAACTGGTGCTTTTCACAGCACAGAGGGGCATGGTCACCTTCCAGCTAAACAGAGAGAAGAGGGCACTTCAGCTCCCCCTTGACTTTTGATGGAGACTGGAAGATCTAGACAGATATAAGGTAACACCACCAGGTCAAGTAGGTACCACCCACCTGTAGATCACCTGTGTCGGACCCGCCAGATGTTTTCCCCTACCGAACAGTATCATCGGAGAGCCTCAATCAATTCATTCTCAGCCATGGCTGAGAGCTTGGCTAGACAAAGCAAACTGGCTGCATTGCCTGAGCCTAATGAAAGATGCAGAGCGGAAGTGGAAGCTTCAGGATATTCTCTTAGTGGACAAGACATCCCTGTTCCAAAACCCAAACGCTATTATTGCGTCAGCAGAAAGGCCAAAGATCTGGGGCCAACTTTTCAGCAGCCAGGTCTCCTTTTACCCTGAATGTGCAAGGAACCGGAATTCCCCATTCTTCCCTCCCCTAGAAGTAACCCCTGCCACCGAGAGGTCGAGATGTGTATGACTGAAACATGGTGGGGAACAATGATCTCCAGAGCTTTCAGTCCAGTACTTGCCGTGAGCTCTGAAGTTCACTTACGTGTTTTCACGCTGGAAAAAATCATTGAATGGAGAGAGACTACCTTTGATGGTCTATTGAGTAAATATGCATTTAGGCATCTTTTAAAAAGTGAAGTATTGATCAGGTAAGTTCAACAGTGCTCCTGTCAGAGCATGCTTCAGCAGCAAAGCTGTGTGTTACATGTACGACAGACAGTGACACTTCATCTCCTTTAGGGCTGCTGCAATTGAGACTGTGGTGCTGTAGCTCCATCATGAAGAAGAAAAGTCTCTTGCAAAAAGAAACTGCTCTGCATAAGCACGAAGCTGCTTTCCAAAGAGGGAGAAACCCAGTTATAGACGGTTGCTGCATTCCACCCCAGGCCGTATTTCTCTGATGGACGAAAGGATTCCTGTATCATTCACTCTTGTAAGGCTCTCAGACCACGGTGATGCAAGCAGTATTAGAACTGGAATGGAACAGAATAGAACGTGTGGGATCCGGTTATTATTTATATTAAGGTAACACCTGAGGGACCCTGTCATGGATCAGAGCTACGCACTGTATAAACACAGAACAAATAAATCCAGCCATGCCAAAGGAATTTCCAATCTGTTTCTGTCTCTCTCCTAGTGTTAGCCCTTGCACTTTGGGATCTTTCAGGAGAAAAGCAGCTATGTATGTGTAAGATGTTTTCTTTTACTAAAGTGTTAGTTATTGGAATGAGACTTTCAATTATGCATGGGGGGAGGGGGCAGAAGACCCCTAAAATGGCCCATTTCTGCTGAATGTTTCCTGACAGCTGCCATGCACCCTCAACTCCCCTTCCAGGAAATGGCAACTGCAGGCCACCAGCACCAGGCAGGATTGAGTCCAGATGCCTCCCCAAAGCCAGAACCGGGAGAGATTCTCCACTGAATAACAATTACTATAATTATTATTTTGTTATACAGACAAAATTATAATTTGGGCTGCAAAGTGCTCTGCATGCCAACGGGACTGTATAAATTAAACAACAACACTGCTTTGCATTCATATAAACACCTTGCAATGATCCCAGAGCTGTTAAAAAGCATTAATTAAGCCTCACAACAGTTCTGGGAAGTTAGCTTAAGGATTGCCATGAACAACGTGTATGTGGTATTGCCTTTTAATCAATACAAGCAAAACAGCTCAGCTGTGCGTCAAAGGCCATATACTTCTAACAGGTAACGGGGATTCTCCTTTAGTTCCAGTACGGTGCTTTTGGGACAGGAAGAACTGAGTTCTCTCTGGCCTTAGCGTCCAACTGAAGATGAATTCAAAGAACGCTAGTTATCACTCTAAAAAAAAATAACCACTAGAGCCGTGGAAAGGAAAACTCCCATTTACTGCATCTGTCTCTCCAGAGATCAGTACTTGAGAAACTCAGAGCATTCCTGTCAGTGCAGTATAAATTCACTCAAGCCATTAAGTCCAAACTCCTACTGCATCTAAAAGTGGGACTGTACTGTGGAAAGTCGTGGCAGTTTGTTTGAAGCAGTAATGCCATAACAATAACATGCTTGTGTTCCCTGGCTCAGACTCTGGACCAATAGACCTGATCCACTGGCAAGTGATGGGTCAGTCCCCTTATTAGTAGTAGGAATACATCTCATTAGTCCCTTCTGCTTCTCTCTCCCCGACTTCCCCTCTTTCTCTCTATACCCGAGTGTGCGTCTGGATAATGTCACTTGTGTGCAGGATAAATCAGCTGAACAAATCCTATTATATTTTGGAACACTGACAGCAACATGGTAATGACATTGAAACAGGGAAAATACTGTGTTGTTGCTACTGATCTCATGTCACCCAAATGGGCTAGCTGCTATGCCAACTTCATCACTGTACTAAGATGATAGAGGACTCTTGGTTTCCCTCACCAGAGCCACCATTTCTGGGATCTAGATACACACACACACGGGCTCTCTGGCCTCTCCTGTATTTAAAGCATTATTAACAGACCTACCTCCACCATATCTCTACCACTCTGAGAGGCAGATCACTGACTCGCAACAGTTAACAGTTCCTAGATTTAAACAATCAGGGGCTGGTGAAACCTCAAGAAATGGGGTGATGCAGATGGCACTGTTATATAAATGGCACACATATAGCAGAACCTGGGACTTAAACCCTGGTTTTTCAGCTCCAAACAGCACAACTGTCTAGCATTGAAACCAAAAGGAAAACGTCTGGAGATGGTGAAATTAGATCCCTTTATCCCCTCTGGGTGGCCAGCCACAGACTTGGACGTCAATCACACACAAGCCCTGTATGTTCTATAGTATTCTGTCAGTGAAGGGTCATGCAGACAGACTTGCTACATCTTATAGGCCTCTGGATTGAATTCGCAGTTCTACCACAAGCTTTCTGTGTGACTTTGGGCAAGTTACTTAGCCTCTCTGTGCCTCAGTTCCCCCTCTGCAGAACGGGACCAATCATTCTGTCTTGTCTATTTACAGTGTAAACTCTTCAGGACAGATATTGCCTCTTACCACAGAGCACCAAGTACTGTGGGGCCTCCAGATTCTACTTCGGTAGTAATAACAATGAGTGGGCAGATTTGCTTTCTAGGAACTCCTGTGGCGGATGCACTCTCATACGAGGCATCGGGAGCATCGAAACGTAAAAGGAATGCACATGTTCTTCTTAGCACATTGCCAGAAGTTTAGCACATTAGCTTCTTCTTTAAACGTTAAGGCCCAAATCCTGCCCTGAGACTTACACCCTACAGAACTCCACCGGAGTCAGGGAAGTGACAGGGAGCGTAAGTCAGTGCACGACAAGGCCCAGAGGGCAGAGTTAAATTCAACCGTGCCCTTGACCCCCTTCGTCAACAGAAAGGTTATTGTGCAGCCACAGCGTACCGCCGCCCCAGGTCCCGTGGTGCTTTAATTAGCATCAGGCTTGTGTGGATAGCCTGAGTTCCTTCGCTTCTGGCTCTGGTAGGACTCTTGGATTCTGCTGCCTTTTAAAAAAGCTGTTACATAACTATTCCCTTGGGCTTGCGAACTTGCAAGGCAACAGCGCGCTGAAGCAATGCAAGGTCAGGACTGGTAAGTGGCTGTTCGCTTGCCATGTAAACAAGTGCAAGGCAATCATATGGCGCCCACAGACAACGTAAGACTAGGCCACGTGTGAGAGAGATGCTCGGCCGTGTATCAGGCAGCCTGGGTCCCTGGCAGCCGAAGCAACTAAAAATCAGCCCGTGAACAACAAATCTAATCAGCTGTGAGACATGCAGCAAAGAGCAGCCTCCAGCAATGCTCCTCTCAATGCAGCCAGCAAGCAAGCGGGACTGCCACTTAGCACACTGGCAAGAGACCCTTCCTGGGGGACCATCAAGTCACACCCCACGCAGCGTGAATGCAGCCTGGCGAATAGGGGCGAGGTGGGGGAGGGGACGGCCTGAAACATCCCAGACACAACGAACCCAGCCAGCAGCCTTGGGCCCGGTTCCACCCTCAATGAACAGTCTGTGTGAGCCGGGTCAAGAAGCAAGAGAGACGCCGAGAGAGAACGGCAGAGAGCGCAGGGTGATGGCAACCGGCCATTTAAAGGGACAGAAATCTCAGCGATTTTTAAAATAAATTTACTTGAAAAGGGGGGTTCCTGAAGCTTTTTTTTTTTTTAATTTGGGGGAGGAGGGGGGGGGGGGGGGGGACGACAGAGAGGACAGGAAGGGCTTTACTTCCAAGGACTATTTGTTTTGCAGCGTTTCCGGCAGCCAGACTGAACTAGTCGATGGTTACTCTTGGCATTACCAGAGCATGTACATCTAACAAGGACCACTTTCTACCCTGGATCATACTAGTTGACGCCGTTAATGAGTATCGTTTCTATGCCACAAGGCCCTGATTCAGCAACGCACTTGCTTTGACTTCAGTAGGTGCGTATGTGCTTTGCCGCTTCTTGGCCACGTAAAAGCACTTTTATCCATGAATCTCAAAAGGGCTTTACAGGCCAGGTGTGGAGTACAAACTATGCACGTGAAATGTCATGTTAGTCTGAGCGTGACCAAGCAAATACCAGTCTTCAGCCTTTAACCAAGCCCCGTGTGAATGAGATACTGCCAGAAACTTGAGCAGGACTCAGGCTAACTGAGTTCTTACATGGTTAATCAAAATATCGCGTCCTCTCATCTGAGCAACCAGATTCCTTACTGCCTATTAAACATTACAAAGGCTTCGCCCAGGCTCCCGGAGCTCATCAGTAGGAGGACTAAGACAAACCCAGCTCTCATATGCTCTGCTCCGCGGTGCCCCAGCTGCTGTGTCTATACTTCAAGTGTTCAGTGCACTGTACAAACATCAGCTAATTATTTCGCTTGGCTACCTCAGAGTTAAGAATTGCCGGCCACATTTTATAGAGAGGAAACTAAGGCACAGAGAGGTAAAGTTCCTGGCCCAAGGTCACACCAGGAATCAGTGGCTCTAATCATCCAGCCCTGTCCTCATTCTTCCAGAGCACAGAGATAATAAACGACAACAGGTAGCCCTTACATAGCATGTTCCACCTAGAGATTCAGCTTGCTTTCCCAAGCAGATAAAGGTGAAATGGGGGGAGCTGAAGCAGAGAGAAAGTAAAGAACTTGTCCCAGTCTTTTACCAGGGCCAAGGGCAGAGTCAGGAATAGTCCAAGACACCAGAGCGACAGTCCAGTGCTCTACCCCATTGAACCACTCTGCCTGTCTGTGATAGAGCTGTCAATCTACTCCAAGAGCCAACTGAGAACCACCACCAACCCGTGTGTCATTTCCTTGGCTCAACAGGCGTCCTCCATTCCACACAACTTCTACTAGGACTGATTATATAAGCATAGAGCCTGAAAGAATGAGACTAGTTGCCTCCTCTCACCATCTACAATGAACTTTGCCTGCACAAGGCACTCTTTCTGGGCCTGTCACCTTTCGACATGCTGTACTGTGTAAATCTTCGAGTCCTTGCCTTGCCAATGTCTTTAGAGGAGGAAATGAGGAGGGCGCTATGGAAGAACCACTCTCTGGCAAATTTTTAAACATTTAAATGTTATCAACTCCTCATTAGCCGCTTTGAAATTCCAGAGAGCAGCTCTGCCAGATCTGAAGGTGGAAACAGAGACTTTCAACTTTAGAAAGAGCCTCCTTTTACGGTTGCTTTGCTGAGGATTTATACATTCATAGATTCCAAGGCCAAAAGGGCCCAGTGAAATCATCTAGTCTACCTCCTGTGTAACACAGGCAGGCCATAGAACTGCCCCAAAACTATACTTAGAGAAGATCTTTTAGAAAAACATCCAATCTTAATTTTAAAATAGTCAGTGATGGAGAATCCACCACGACCCTTGGAAAATTGTCCCAATGGTTAACTGAACTCAGTTATATCTCTCTATGCTAGATTGAAGATATTTGCTCCCCCAGTAGATACATATAGACCAATAATGTCACCCTTTAACCTTCTCTTTGTTAAGCTAAATACATTGAGCTCCTTGCATCTATCTTTATGAGGCATGTTTTCTAACCCTTTAATCATTCTCAAGGCTTTTCTTTGAAGCCAATTTATCCACAGCCTTCTTGAATTGCTGGCACCAGAACTGGACACAGTAGTCCAGCCGCAGACATACCGGTGCCAAATATCAAGGTAAAATAACCTCGCTCCTCCTATTCGAGCATCCCATGTTGGTAACCCATATGGAGTTAAGACAGTTGAAAAGGGTAAAAACTATGAGTAATGGAATGAAGCGGAAGGAGAATTTTAAAAAGGATAGAAGGAATATTTCTCAACAGTGGGATCGTGAAAGAGTCCCTAAGGTTATAGCTACGTAACAACATCCCAGGTTACATGCTCAGCCTGAGACCCCGGTTCTATAAACATAATAAGCCTCTACAGGTTGAGCTAAAAGAGCAGTGTTACTAGTTCAGAGGCAACAAGAGACTCAAACTGTACTACATAGCCTGTCCATCAAAGGGAGACACAGAGCCCCAGGGTGCTAGCGCAGGTTACATCTGCACTGGGGAAATTTACCCAAAATACTCACACTAGTGAGCAGCTATGAGAGTTAGTCCCAGTCAGAGCGAGAAAGGTGCTCAACCCGTAGGAGTTGAGTGTAAGGCTCACGTATGCAAAAGGCAGACGCCAGAACCTCATACTAAACTGTTCATAAACTGACCCAGTTGTTGTGCTGGTGTGGATCACACAATCTGATGGTATGGGAAGGTCCCACCACCTCACACATCGGAGGTCCCAACTCCTTAATATGGCAGAAGCGTTCCATCCATTTTTCAAAAGGGAATGGGTTTTCCCTATGCATTCAACAAAAGTTTTAGCTGTAAAATAATCCACCACCACTCCCCTAGACTTCTCATTTCATGGAGACTAAAAAGGGGAAAGTTATGGAAGAGGCCACACAAGGCATTGCTTTTGGTGCCAAACCACTTTTCTCTTAGCCTCTGGAATTGGCTGGCACTTCCTACCACACCTCCACCCATCTGTACAGAGGAGTCTGTTTTGCAGTCAGAACACACCGGGAGGGGACTCCTGGGAACAACTCACAATAAGTGGCAGTGGTGTCCAGTAGCCAGGGACACGGGACAGATTCTGGAGACCAGAGTTCTAATCTCAGCTGTGCATTGACCTCCCCAATGATTTTGGACAAGTCGTGTTTCTCTCTGCTTCAATTTCTCCATTTGTAAAATGGGGATAATGCTACTTCCTTTCCCTGGTAAAGAACATGGAGACCTTTAGATGAAAAATGCAGTGTAAGAACTTGGTATTATTCTCGCTAACACAGATGTTCTCCCAAGAAAAGCAGAAATCCAAACTGACAACCCATTGAAGGGTGGGAGAGGGAAGATTAACTGTAACACACTAACATTCGCAGCTACCTGCTCATCTCCGTTGCACCACACAAGGATCTTCAGGGCAACAGCAAGCATAAAACTCATTTGTTCCTATAGTACAAGTACAGCCTCTGCTAATGCTTGAAGTAGAAGAGCCTGTCCAGTAGCTGCTAGCCGTAGAGGGTCTATGACAAACCCTGTCCAGTAGCTGCTAGCCATAGAGGGTCTTGACAAAACCCTCGCCGGGATGATTTAGCTGAGGATAGTCCTGCTTTGAGCAGGGGGTTGGACTAGATACCTGCTGAGGTCCCCTCCAACTCTAATCTTCTATGATTCTATGACACACCATGAAGCAGTTTTGGTTCCCATCCACAGGACAAGGAGGCACACACCAGTCACCACATGATAACATTTTGCACTTCCACAGCATGCTCCGGCTGAAGTGGGCTTTAGCGAGGGTAAGTGACTTGCCCAAGCTCACATAAAAAGGTTCGTGGAAGCACTGGGAATATAACCCAGGAGTCCTGACTACCATTCTCCTGCTGAATCTACTTGACAGCACGGCCTTCCTGTGACTCAAGACATTGATACCTGCCATCAAAATAAAGAGGTTAGCTGAGAACTTTTTTAGCTGCCCTCCCAGCCAAGCCAGTCATCAGGTAATAACTTCAAAGCCCCAGATATACCCCTCAAAGCCCCACTGTCCTACGGTGCTGGTAAATGATTGCCCAACCCTTTGAGTCTCCTGAGCTCAGAAGGAAAGGTTTTTTTCCTAGTGCCAGTGCTGCCACAAAAATGAAGAAGAGACTGAATGCTCTAATTTAGACAGTCAAACTCCATTTCCTGCCAAAAGAAAACGAAAGGCAGCGGCTGGGGGCCGGCGCTTGATTATCTTGGACAGATATTTCACTTGAGTATCCTAGTGGAAGCTGCTAGAGGTGACACCTTTTCATTTAAGGCACTCAACTTTGTTATGCTGCAGTTCATCAAGCGGACACTTGTGAAAAGTCAGAATCCAATCAGACAGATGAAAAGACCTGGCTGCCAGGGTAAGCGCTGCGCTTACTCCTTTGCTCTCTAGAATAGCCAGGGTCAACGGAGAAAACCTTCTGTATCACCACCCAAGACACCGTATTTGGGTTTCAGACACGGTTATCTGCTCCCTTCCTCTGGGGTCTCCAAATCAAGTTCTATGCACACACCAGTGCTATCTCCTGGGAGAAACCTGCTATAACCCCATCCAGCTCCGGCATTTCAAGGGACCAGACCACATGGCTCTTCGCAGCAGCAATGGGACCTAGAAGGCTCCACTTGGCCCTGAAGATGTAGCGCAGAATGGAGAGCGGACTCCAACTAGCACACTGCTCTACGAAGCATCTTCCCTTTGGAAAGGCTATTCCAGGCGATGTTGGAGGAGGCTCACTAGAGGACTCTCCCAACAAAAAATTGATTCTTGGGAGCAGTAATGTTGATGGGCTTCAGCCCATTGGAGGGAAGGCAAGGCAAATAAATGGGCAGATGAGAGGGATCTTAGAGGACCATCCCCTAAAGTAGTGGTCCCCAAACTTTTTCTATCATATCCCCCCAACCCATAATGGAATCCATCCATGCCCACCGCCCCCAGGACCTGCAGCCAGGAGCGAGGCTGGGAGCCAGTGGCTGAGGCCAGGGCCAAGAGTCGGGAGTTGAGTGGGGCTGAGTTGCATTTCCTCCCTGCCCCTCTTGGGAGCTGGCCTGGGCTCCCCAGCATCCTCCCAAACATTCCTCCACACCCTCTTAGAGGGACACTTCCCACGGTCAGGAGACCACTGACCTAAAGTAAGCTAAGGAATTTTAATATAAAGAAAAGCAACATCACAGGGTAGCCCAAGTTGCCTGTATTTCTCAGGTGGCTGAAGGCACCTGGTTTTAAGTCTTGTGAACAGACAGGAAGGATAGTCCAGTGGTTAGGGCACAAGTCTGGCACTCAGCACGCGTGGGACAAATTCTCTCTTTACCACAGTCTTCCTATGTGACCTTGAGCAAATCGCTTTGTTTCCCCTCAGTTGGGATCTGTACGAGGGAGAGAAATAGCACCGTCCTACCTCACAGGGGACTTGTGCGGATAAATGCTTTTAAAGATTGGAGGCACTCAAATACAACAGCATTGGGGGGGTCACACAAGTACCTTACACAGAGAGAGAAACAAGGCACCTGAAACCTGTGGAAATCCACTATGTCCAAACACTCACCACATATCTGTTATTAGGTTGGGTTATCCCAGCGTGAGCGATATAATCACAGACCCGCCTGCCTCCTGCAGTTTCTATCAGAGAAGAAGAGATTCTTCACTTCCTGCCCTAAACTCCTTAGTAATGGAGGTGGTCTCTCTCTCCCACCCCCTCGCCCCATCTATATATAATTTAAATTTCATTACATTTTTTGAAAGTTCAAAGTTGTTTCTGTTTCACAGGGTTGAAAAGCAGACCTATTTTTAGTGTTTTTTTTCAAAATTGCTTTGTTTTTTTCCCCCAAAATTGTTATTGAAAGAGTTACTGATGTGGTAGGAGCTCCAACCTCCTATCAAACTTTGCTAGAAAAGGAAAATTTCTATCATCATTTTGATAAACATTTGATGTAAAAAGTGGAAAAAATTTGTGACAAATGAAATATTTCAAAAAGAGAGAGAGAGAGAGAGAGAGAGAGAGAGAAGATGGGAGAGGTGATCTCTTTTATTAGACCAACTTATGCTGGTGAAAGAGACAAGCCTTTAAACTGCACAGAGCTCTTCTTCAGCTCTGGGAAAGGTACTAAGAATGTCACAGCTAAATACATGGTTGTAACAGATAAGGAGTTAACACATTTTGCAAGAGACGATTCAAGGTGAAGTGGGTATTTAACACGCCAACAGTCACAGGACAAAGGAAGGTTAGTGGGTTAAAGATAGTGATCTGTGATGTGATTGCCAAGCAGTGAGAGACCCAATGTATTATTCAAATGTAAGTTATTCTTATCTCATATGTACACAGTGCTGATGGAATAGGGGGATGCTGTGGCATTACCTGGAAATATTCATCACCCAAGTGAATGTCTGTTTGAAAAGCAACTGAAAAGTCATAAAAAAATGACCATTTTCCCCTGATTTATGATGCAGATTAGTAACTACTGACCTAAAAAGGGAAGCAATGTGCACTGACAAGATCTTCCATTATTTACTGTTCTTCATTCTTCCCTTCGTGTACACTTTATTTGGTGGATACGTTGGTAGTGCCGAGATCTCACCTGCTCTTGGTTAGTTTGCTATCTTTTATTCTCTCTCTCTCTCTCACGTGCACACGCACACAAAACTACTAACTGTGGTATGTAACTTATCATTTAAATCAGCTTCTGGACCAAATGACTGAAGAATAGCTAATGTGCTGCCAATTTTTTTTAAAAAGGCTCCGGAGGCGATCCCGGTAATTACAGGACAATAAGGCTAACTTCAGTATCAGGCAAACTGCTTGAAACGATAGTAAAGCACAGAATTATCAGTCACATAGATGAGTACGATTCATTGGGGAAGAGTCAACGTGGTTATTGTAAAGGGAAATCATGCCTCACCAATCTACTAGAATTCTTTGAGGGGGTCAAGCAGCATGTGGACAAGGGTGATTCAGTAGATATAGTGTATTTAGATTTTCAGAAAGCCTTTGACATGGTCCTTCACCAAAGGTTCTTAAACAAAATAAGCGGTCATGGGGGATAAGAGGGAAGGTCCTATCCTGGATCAGTAAGTGATGAAAAGGTAGGAAACAAAGGATAAGTATAAATGGTGAGTTTTCAGAAAGGAGAGAGGTAAATAGTGGTGTCCCCCAGGAGTCTGTTTTGGGACTAGTACTTTTCAACATATTCATAAATGATGTGGAAGAAGGGGTAAGCAGTAAGGTGGCAGAATTTGCAGATGACACAAAACTACACAAGTTAGTTAAGTCCAAAGCAGATTGCAAAGAGATCTCACAAAATTGGGTGCCTGGGCAACAAAATGGCAGATTAAATTCAATGTTGATCAGTGCAAGGTAAAGCATGTTGGAAAACGTAATCCCAACTATACATATATAATGATGGAGTAAATTACAAAACTAAATTACCCTGTTGCCAATCAAGAAAGATATTGAAGTCATTGTGGATAGTTCTCTGAAAACATCCACTCAGTGTACACTGGCAGTCAAAAAGGCTAATAGGCTGTTGGGCATCATTAGGAAAGGGATAGATAAGACAAAAAATATATTGTCTCTGTATAAATCCATGATACGCCCACATCTTGAATTCTTCATACAGATCTCGTCTCCCCATCACAAGAAAGAAATATTGGAATTGGAAAAGGTACAGAAAAAGGCAACAGAAATGACTAGGGGTATGGAACAGCTTTCATCTGAGGAGAGATTAATAAGACTGGGACTTTTCAGCTTGGAAAATAGGTGACTAAAGGGGGGTATGATAGAGGTCTATAACATCATGACTGGCATGAAGAAAATAAATAAGGAAGTGTTATTTACTCCTCTTCATAACACAAGAACTAGGGGTCACCAAATGAACTTAACAGGCAGCAGGTTTGAAACAAACAAAAGGAAGTATTTCTTTGCACAGCGCACAATCAACCTGTGGAACTCTTTGCCAGAGGATGTTGTGAAGGCCAAGACTATACCAGGATTAATAAAACTACTAGGTAAGCTTATGGAGGGCAGGTCCATCATTGGCTGTTAGCCAGGATGGGCAGGGTTGCAAACCGTGCTCTGAGGTATCCCTAGCCTTCGTTTTCCAGAAGTTGGAATGGGAGACAGAGGATGGATCGCTTGATGATTACTGGTTTTGTTCATTCCCTCTGAAGCACCTGGCTTGGACCACTATTAGAATACAGGATACTGGGCTAGATGGACCATTGGTCTGACCCAGTGTGGCTGTTCTTATACACACAAGCTGAGTTTTTGTAAGCAATGGCCCCTAGTCTTCTGCCTCCAATTCACTCTGTGAGCCAGGTCAGCTCAAGCCTTAGGGACATTTAGCTGGAGAGAGACTCTGAGGCCCAACCGTTTCTGCCCAAAAGATGAGCATGATGCTGGGTGCACTCAGGCCAAGAGTTGCCAACTCAACAGCTCATCTCGCTTGATGCCAGCAGTCACAGCTGCCGCTCCGGCTCTGCAGCGAGGCGCTCTGACTGGCCGCGGGAGCTGCAGACTCCAAGGTTTCAGCCTGAACAGTAAAGTGCAGCACGCTCACCCCTGCCTCCTCTGTAATTATTTGTGTGCATGTTGCAGTCCATTAGAGCCGTGCGCGGTGATGGCTCACGGATATAGTCTATGAACCTGGTCACGGCCTTGAACAAACAGTGCACTGGGAAGGAAACAGAAGCAGCCACATATGGGGGACTTGGATTTTCTGTTAACTGCTTGCTGCCCTATTAGAAAAATATGGGGCTGTACCCTGCACTCCAACTCACAACAACATATCTACACCACGGGGGGCCATTGCTGTAGGGTTTAGGAATGAACTCTTCATTTACTACGGGAGAGCAAAACAAAAAACAAAAAACTGAGACCCTATACTTCACGGCGTCCCTTAAAAGTCCAGCCTGCTCCTCTTAGTCTCTGCCATTCTCACTGTAGCACCCCCAGAGCTATTCTCCCTTGCCAGGGCAGCCTAGGCCTTTGGCCATGCTGGGGATTTCAGCGTGTGACAGCAAGGCAGCCAGGTAACTCCATTATTCATCCCTCTGGTGCCAAGAAAGCCACTTTGTGAGCCAATGGAGCCACTTTCCTACACCCGCAACCATGCAGCAATGCTGCTGGATGTCTAACGATAGCTGTAACGGGGGCAAATCACCAATGGAGAGAAGGCCCTAGAGAGATGTCTATCCGGGACCAAAGGGCATTTCAGCAGCCACCTCCACCCGCTGAAGGGCTACACGTCTCAGTAGTTTCCTCAGGAATTGAAAATAGAGGTGGTGTTCGAATTTACAGGGCGGGTTGGAAAAGGATTAAATCGGCAACCCCTGGGGTGGATGGGGGAGTTCAGGGCGAGGGCGCAGGGAAATCTCTACTTTCCAGGCTCGAGGCTGGATTCCGACACCTGTATTCAAGTTGAGTAGCTAGTACTTTCCCTGGGCAGCCTACTGAAATCAACAGGGCTGCTTGCAGAGCAAAGAGCTTCTCAACTCAAGGGTTCAGAATCAAACCACACTTCGAACCGTGTCTTTCATTCGCGGCTCTCTGAGCACTTTCCCACGCTGGTGAAGCATCGTCTCCACTTTACAGATGTGGAGACTGAGGCACAACAATGGCAGCTTTGGCAGCTTTCCCTGCGGGGGTCACACCCAGGATGCCACATCCCAGTCCACAACCACAAGGCCATGCTCTCCTTTCAGCTCTTCGCCCACATGCTCCTGTGCAATATAAATAGCTGTTTTCATCCAGGACTCATTATCAGGACCACGGGGAGCTAACTGCCGCTTTCATGCCTTATCAAAGCTACAGAAATGACGTGATTGGTGAGATTCAGTGTTTGGTTTCAGACTTCCAAACTCCAGCGTGACTTGCTGCAGGAGTCGGTCTACAGGCAGCACATACCCCTGTGTGGGGAAGTTCGGAGGCACAGCCAAGTAACCCTGGCCAAAAGTACTCAGCTTCAACCTAAAAGCAGCTCTTTGAAAATGCAGAGATCTAGGGGCTGAAGAAAATCAATCCCAGATATAACTCTGGGCTTGATCCTTCTCCCACTGGAGTCAACGGGCGGTTTGTTTTCAGCTCCAATGAGCAGAAGGAATCCGATCCAAAGAGAGGGCCTGGTTCTCATTTACACCAAGGTCTCCCATCACAAGGAGCATAGATGGAATTTTTGCCCATTTCTATCCCCTTTTATGCTGCTACTGGCTGAAGCTTAAAGGGAAAGCACCCACAGAAACTAAGTCAAACTAACTTTCTCTGCCACTGAACCATCTGTTAAACTGAAGGCAAATGGGGATTCCCCCAACAGAAACTGAGTGGGTACCATGCGAATCAAAAGGGAAGCATTCCAACTCTGCCATTCGATTAGGAGCAGAGGAAGCACTCTCTTTTCCATTCTCCCTTTGCTCAGGCTTCAACTTGACTTTCACTTTAAAGAGCTAATTAAGAAGGAAAACCAAAACACAGCACTCTGGCTCTTGCAGGCAGACGGGAAGCAGCACACGCTGCACTGCTGATTTCGGTACTGCATATCAAAGGGCTGCAATACACCTCCTGGGTTGATGTGGATTCTTTCAAGTGTAGCCCACACAATCAGACAACACAAGGATGCTTTGGTTTATTTGCAGAATAAACCCCAGGTGCTGCACCCACACCCCCGAATCTGCCCCTTGAATCTTATAGTATTTAACTCTGAGCTTAAAGCTAGTCCCTTATTATTGTTTGGTGCACAAACATTGCAGCACTGGCTCTGGACAGAGGGATTAGGGACTTTAGGGGACTTAAAGATCCATGTTCCAGATCCCTATACACACACGCACAAAATCAAGCCATATATTAGCAAACCCCACTGCACAAATTAGTTTAGACCTGCCATAAATTAAGATTTTTGATTAAGAAAATTCCAGCTGTAGGCAGAGGAGCCAGCACAAGGCCTCAGTGTTCAGTAGTGCATCAGAGTTGTGCTAGTCATCTGGATGGGAGTGGAATTTCACCCCTAATTACTTATATTGTGGAATAATAACTAAATAAATAGACTAATTCCCTCAGATTATCTCAAAGCACTTTACACAAATACTTTAACCATCACAGCACTCCTGCCAAGTAAGAAAGCATTATATTCGCCCAATTCACAGATGGGGAAACTGAGGCACAAAGAGGTTCGATTGCAAGTTGGTGGCAGAGACCGGCATGGAATCCAGCAATTCTAGATCTTAGTTCCCTGGGTCTACTCAGTAGACCACATTGTCCTGGTACAAACAGCCACATGAAGGAGCTCAGTGTGGCTGGCTAAACACGTGACTTACCGCGCTGCTACAGGGAATGTCCTTGACTTTGAGCCAGGCCAGATCTAAGGTCCCTTCTCCCCTGTAGCAGGACTGAAGCCTTTCTTTGATGCGGTCATTGATCTTTTTCAGGATGAAGATGCACAGAGCAGACTCATCCAAGGACTTCATTTTCCTCTTCTGCCCTTTGGAGAAGACTGTGAAGAGGATATCATCATCCGGGCTGGCATCCAAGGTCCGGGCCAAGATACCACCTGCCTTGGATAAATAGGCTGCTTGGAGCAGCCGATACTCCACCCCGTTCTTCTCACAGCCAATGGGCATCTCGACGTAGGAATTGAAGGCCGTGTCCTCCTTGCAGAGCCGGACAAGCTTGGAGGTGTAGACCTGCTCCTTGGTGGTCGAGCCAGGCGGAGAGATCATCTCAGGCTGCAGGGTCAGAAAGTAGACAAAGTTGCCGCTGCTGAAGCCATAGATGTAGTAGATGTCAAAGTCGGGGATTATGGTGAATGTGTCTGAGGGGATCTTGATCATGGAGGCCACAAACTCGTCGTGGAAGACGTAGGCGAACATCCCATCCGCCTCGGAGTTCTTGGTGAGCTTCCTGCTGGAGATAGTGGGGAAGTACTCGGGTTTGCCATCCACGGCTGTGGCAATGAACAGCTTGTCATCCATGTTACTGTAAGAAACAATGACTCCAAAAACAGAGCCACTCTCGTTTACCCCAGAGAGGTAATGCTCCTTCTTATGGAAGGGCTCTCCCAACTTGAAGAGGTCCTCCAGCCTCAACAGCTTGCAAATCCCCTGGTAAAGGCTCCCACAGGCTATCAACCTGTTCTCCTTGTAATCTATGAGGAGCATCTTGTTGATATTATTAGTGAGAGTCAAGGGTTCATTGCAAGTCTGGACTATCCTGGGAGGATAGCACTTTGGGTTATCCTCATCTGGACCAGTCTGGTGGGTCACCAGAACCTTTAGGTCACTGGAGAGTTTGTAGATCCTGTTGACGGCGCCCAAGTAAATGTGCCCAGTTCTATCATCAACCACCAAGTGGTTAAAAGTCCCCTCTGCCTGCTCCCCAGGGAAAGTGGCAAAGGGCCTCTTTGGATGAGGCGGCTGTTGTTTAGTGAGGGATGACGTCATGGTAGACAGGAGGAGATGGGATATCAGGCAAGTCCATTTCCACATGGCTGCTGACATGGTTAGAAAGTTTTGTATTCCCAAGGGAGTGAGGATGCGGCGCAGCAAGTGTTTTCAAAGCCCCAGTCCCTTAGTGGATCTTGTCCTACAAGCAAAGGGAGAAGAAAACAAGAGAGATGTTACCCTATGGAGTATTTTTCCTCCTCCCTCCTTCAAAACCATGCGATCATCAGAGCATATTTAATTGCTAATCCCACTCTTCTCATCTCTGATCTGTCACAAAGATTCTGTCACAGATCTCATGCCAGATTAATAACCAGCCACATGCACATTATAACACAGTAGAGAAATGCATTGGAGGCAAGCATAATGCAGAGGGTTGACAACCACAGTTACTGACTAGTATTTGCATTATGAAGGCCCGGCTTTGATTGGGCCCCATTGTGCTAGGCGCTGTACATACACATAGCTCCTGTACCCGAATTTACAATCCATGCAGACAAGACAGAATGAATTATTATCCCCCTTTTCCAGATGGGGAACTTGAGAAGAAGAGCGATTCAGTGACTCACCAAGGAATGTGAGCAAAGATGAGAATTAAACCCAGATCTTCTGTAGTCACTTTCAGTAACTTAACCACACCACCATCCCTTTCTCTCTGATATAGAAGAAAAGTCACCTCTTAACTAGAAAGAACTACAGAGTCTGTGTCCCACCCTCCCTCCCTCTTCTCCTGGAGCTGTTTCACTTTGTATAAATTAAATATTCATAGGACCAGAAAGGAGAGAGCCAGAAAGAGACATTGACTCTATAGCTGGGTGGTTTCAGCTGGATATGTGGCACAACTAGATTTAAGTCCCTGCTCTGAAGTCAGATAGGGCAGGAACTTTTCTTCTGCATCAGAATGAAACCAAATTTTGAAACCTTGAAATTTTTCATGCAACAAAACTGTTTTCTGCTCAGCCCTAGTGGGAACCCAAACCTTTCAGTTTCCCCTCTTTGGGCTGCACTTTTTAGCACAGATGGAAATGATACATACTGGCACTCAGTGTCCTTCTAGCCCATCTGCACTCGCTTTCCAACACCACTGTCCCCCAATATTGTAAAAGCTCCATTGTTACTAGGTTCCTTAGCACAGCTGCCATTTGTATGGTAGCCAGGCCCAGTGAAACTGCACCTCCTTCTTTTCACAGCTGCTTATCTAAGGAAGGAAAGCCAGCTCCACTCCTTTGAGTCCCACAGAACTCAGACAGCTCCCTGAGACGCAGCTGGATTCCATACTGCCTCATCATCAGCAGAACTTTCAGCTAGATGCCGAGTGCAAAAGCCTTATTACAGGTAGCCATTAGAGCAGGCTGCAAACCAAAGAGGCAGTCACAATGCACCACCACCACCCCAGCCCCGCAAACATTAGGCAGTTTAAAGCCTGGGTCAGATGTTCACAAAATCCCCCTTTTGAGCTGAGCCCATTTCTAAGAGCAAGATTCTGCCACCCCTCCTCATGCTGAGCTCTGCCTTACCCAGTTAGTTTTTCCACTGATCTAAGTGGTGTTACCTATAGAGCAAGGTGGTGAAATCTGGTGCTAAGGCTAGCAAATGGCAAGGTGAACACTGCAGGATTTTCTGATCCCAGAGAAGTTGAAGGCATGGCTAAGGCAATTAGAACCATGGGGCTGGGTCCACAACTAGTGTGAATCCACTAACATCAATGGAGCGCCAAAGATTTACATCAGCTGACGGTCTATCCCATCTTCTAGTGACTTGATCAGATCTGACCAGGAAGCCACAGAGAGGGAATAAACCTGGCGTCACGCAACATCAGTCACTCTCCAAAGTATAAATCCGATTTGGGTTCATGCAAAAATCTCGCAATAGCAGGACAGTTGCATCTCTCTCTCGCTCCTCCCACCCCAGCTTTAGCTTAACAGCTGCTGCATTTGACATATGCTGGGCCCAAGCCATTTTGAGTTTACTTGAAGCATGTTTACTTTGTCCTGCTTTGGCCTTCTGGTCAAACAAATATTTAAAAAAAACCCAAGTTTACACAACAAAGTTCAGGAGATTTTCTCTCTCATCAGTGAGAAACGGTTCTCTCTGCAGCAGGTCAGTCACACAGGGCTGGAAGCAGGGCTTTTAATAATCTTTATTATGATGGATAGAGTGGCAACGGGATGAGTTGTCCCTGTGCAGCAATTCCTCTTCAGCTACTATCTCAAGGGTGGACTCTTTCAAAAGAGGAAAGCTGTCCCTGTTTGAGCCCAGTGTCCTGAAACATTACACAGTGCCTCTGAGAACTAGCTCTCGTCACTTGTGAATTACAATCTGTGTTTCTAATGGCTGCCTAGACACCTGGCTGATTGGAGCACTAGAAATACATAAGGAGCAAAGATTCTTTTCAGAGCCATGTTTATTACTTTTTACCTTTCTCAGCCCTCCAAAGTCAGCACAGCTACAGGCTAAGGAAACAGGTACTGTGGTGGCTCGTGTGTCAAGCGTTACACTAATTAAGGCCCCAATCCTGCAGTGGGATCTTCCTACACAAAGCTCATTGCTGGGTCCGGGGTCTAAGGTCCAAATGCAAAGGAAAATGCATCCCATGGTAGCAGCTATACAACCCAACTGAAAACAACTTGGCCACACAGGGTTTATGGAGGTCACACTCCAGTCTGTAGAGTCTTGGAGGCATAAAAGCCAGAGACGACCCAGCTTGACTTTCAGATGCCACAAATACTTGTAGAGTAGAAGTGCACTTCAAAATAGTGAGCCTCATAGGGAAAGGTCTTCACATAGGGAAAAGGCTGACAAGTGCCTGCTATGCCAATAACTGAACAAGATAGCCCCTGGCCCAAGATACTCATCATCAAAGCAGATGGACAAAAACAAAAACCCTACCCTGGCAGACAGGTCTGGGAAAGGTTCTGCCTGAGAGGGTTGGTTGGGTTCTTTATTGCAGTGTGAGCGGCAGGCAAGGCTTAGCGATTTGAGAGATTCTTAAAAGAAGGGAGTGTTGACAAGGATGAATTCCTGAGGTACTGACACAGAGAGGGAGTGCTAGGCACAGAGACACCATGGCTGAAAGCGCTCAGGAGATATAGATTCTATTCCTGACTCTGCCACTGAGCTGCTGCATGACCTTGGGCACATCCCTTCACCTCTGTTTTCCTCCCACCTTTTCTCTTGTCCACTAAGCAAGGCCTTGTCTACACTAGCATGTATTCCAGCAAAATCGTATGGCTCAGGGGTGTGAAAAGACACCCCGAGTGATATATGTTTTGCCACCATAAGCTTGTGTGTGGACAGCACTAGGTCAGCAGAAGATGCTCTCCTAATGACATGGCTACCACTGCTCATTTAGGTCATTATATTATGTTGGTGGGAGAGCTCTCTTCCCTCAACATAATGCAGCTACACAAGCAGTATTCTGTACTGATACAGCTCTAAATTTTAAGTGTAGACTATCTGGTACTGTGTGTACGTACAGCACCAAGCACATTGGAGCCTGATCTCTGTTGGAGCCTCTGGGTGCTACAGGAATTGTTTGGGTTTATTAAAAAAACAACAAAGTCTGTTTGTCACAGCATAGGGCAGAGACTTGGATGCCTGTAATTAGTTATTTACTGTAGCGTTCTGGCTACATCTTAGACAAGGCACCAGAGAAAGAGAGCTGTGCATCTCAAAATGCTTATCACCCACATCAGGGGACAGTGACATTACAGCAGCTGAGAAGACAGAACCAATACGATGCAATAAGAATATCCAGCTTTTCACTCTGAGGGCCCGGAAGACATTGGCTAGAAAACAAACATGGAAACCAAAGATAAGAAGGGAGGAGAAAATGAGGTCTGGCATTCAGACTTTGATCTATTTGTTTCCGGGGGGGGGGACACCCAAAACCAAAGCCCAAAATCAGCCTAGTGCAGAGATCTACAGTGCGGCCTGCACTGGGCAAATCGTGACACATGAAGGTGTGACCTCTGGGGACCCCCAGCGCGCAATGCTCCACCCTGATCCAAATAGATGGCCAAGACAGAGGTGTGCGTGCTGGGACCTGCAGTCCACATTGAAAGTGAGGGCTGCTGCAATTGGCTTTAATAGGCAAATTACAGGCACTGTATCTCAGGCTATTGGGTGCTCCTCCGCTCAGACGCGGAGATGCAATATTGAGGGCCCGGGTATCCACATAGTATTGAGCAATACCCCAAAACTCTGACCCAGCATGCACTGGGCTCAAATAGAAACTATGGGAGGAGTTCTCTGGGGACAGATGCGTCTTCAGTTGTTCCAAAATCCTGGGGGGGAAGGAGGGGACAGGTCGGATTGCCCTCTGGAAACCACAGATGGAAACCTCTGTGCTGTGCTCCTTGTAGTCTTTTGGGCAGCTGCCTGGATGTGATGCTCTGCTGGATTCCCTTCCTCTGCGTGGCCCACCCACACCCAGAGCGAAGGGGACCCTGCAGTGAGACGTCCGGCAGCACTACCAACCCCCGAGATTTCCTGGATGCAGCCACTAGGCGGAGCAGTGGACTGTTCTGGGAAGAACGGCCAGCCCCTCTGCCATAGCCCCTACACCCGTATGCCGCTGATTCACCTAGTGAGATCCGTGGGGTGCCAGAGAAGGGAGGGGGGTAGATATCGATCTCCCTTTATACATCCCAAGGGGAGCTGTGCCAGAGCAGGGGCTCCACTGTGCGTGAAAATGGAGCATGGGAACCTAGGAATGGCCAGACTGGACCACGCCACGGTGCATCTAGCGCAGTGCCTTGTCTCCATCAAAGACCAGTGACCACTGCTGCGGAGGGAGGTGTAAGAACCCCACAAGAGCAGCAGTGGGGTAATCTGTGCGCCCCCTTGCCCCCACTCAGTCTCATCTTGGTTAAAATGAGGCCCCTGCTGAGGCACCTCTAGGAGAGATCCCAAAGCTAGGACAGCGTGCAGGCCTCTGGGGAGAGGTCAGCACATCCCACGGTGGGAGCCAAATTTCAGTGCAGTTGGGTTAAGTGTAACTCCCGAGATATTCGAGCTCCAGCACACAGCCAGCAGGACACATTACGCTCATCCTCAAAGCACAGCAAGTTTCAATGGGAAAAAAAGAAATAAGCTCCTTTTTGTCCAAGGAAGGAGAGGGTGGGTTCGAAAGCAGTTAGTACACAGAGCGGGTGAGAGGTTGGCATATGACTTTGGAGGAGTGTCATGCTGTCTCCCGGTAGGATGGGTGCCAAGCTAAAGCAAGGTGGGAGAATTTGGGTTTGGATTCAGATTCCGCAGCACCAAGAAGACTGAACTCACTACACCAGCTGTGGCAGAGACACAGATCCAAAGCAGTCTGTGCTGGAGACCGACCGGGATTCACCCAGACAGCTATTGCAAACCCTGCCGTCTCTGCCCCACCACAGCTGGGTCCTCCCCCTTGGGTAAACACAGGAGATTAAAGCATTCCCCTTTTGTGACATGCACCCACTTCTGGAATGAATACGGGGCAAACTGTGAGATCAGCAGATCTTGTATGATAGTCCCATCCAACCACAGAAATTTTGCAAGATTGGCTGTGAGATTTGGGCCCTTTGGGGGCTGGCCCTCTGCCAGAACAATCACAGATGATATTCCAGCTGCACTGGGCCAAGACAGACCCCTTTGGACTCTGGATCAGCTAGGCGCCAAGATCAAAGGACAGGTTTGAATCTAGGATGTGAATGAGCCACCATCCCCCAAACACAGGAGCGAGGGGTTTCTCATCCATCAACCTCCTGCCCCCAAACGGGGCTAAGATTCGCAAGTCGGGTCTCTGTTTGTGACACAGTCTCGCCAGTGACTCTTCAAGGGTGGGGAGCAAGCCTGCCTGTGCCCAGTTCTGCTAGGAAACGCCTGCCGTACGGCTTAGGACTTAATGAAGGCCAGTACTAATCTGGCAGTGCATTCCACTATTTACTTTTCCTCCACTCATGCACAGCTATTCATTTCCTGGGACACAGGAGGCCATGTATGTATGCTGACAAGGCAGGCTCCCAGCAACAGAGTCGCTGCGAAGCAGTTCAGCACCAAGTGCAGTTACACAATCCCTTTAATCTCAGCTAAACATTTTCCTGGCTTCTTTTAATAAACCCTGATTACCATGGACAGAGGCTTTTCTTTGTAAACTTGCACAGACCGAGAGAGAGAGAGAGAAAGAGAGAGAGCGAGAGAGAGAAAGAGAGAGAGCGAGCTCATACAAGGACATGTCAACAACTCCTCAACAAAGACCAGCTTCAGCTAAATCCTTTCTCCCTGAACTTGTAGTCTGTCTTGACTGATGGAAATTGAAGGCAGTTCTCTCTTTGAGGGGGTCCTACTTTACAGCATCTTTTCTCTTGAGCTTATGGTTAAAAAAAACAAACAAACAAAAACCAAAAAACCATATCCCAGCAAAATCTGCAGCTTGTCCTAAATATAGAGTTGAATTTCTGTAAGGGGTTACTCACAAGACATTTAAAGCACCAGCTATCACAATGACATTCACTGATCTCAGAGACTATTCTAGTTGGGTTCTTCGATGGGGCTCACCACTCTCCAGAAGCGCATTGAGTCATGCGTTCTTTTCCTTCTTCACCAAAAGGGGACAATTGTGTACAGACTTTATTTGTCTTTTCCATTTATGAGTGATGAACTCTGGGTTTCTATCAGTGAAGGCACGTCAAAGCAGCTCACTTTATGCTTGGAAGGGAAAATTGTAAGGTTTGTAGCCGTCCTGAGATCCTCAGGGAATTTGCTCCACAAAGACTAAAATAAAAATACAGTCTCTATAGTGTCATACCAGTCAGAATGGAAACTATGGTGACGAGAGATGGGTGGGCTAGTGATGTGGGCTAATGCCTAAGACCTAGGTTCCATTCCCTGCTCTGCTACATGCACCCTGTAAGACCTCGGGCAAATCACTCTGCCTGTACCTCACTTCCCTACCTCCCAGGGATGTTGTGACAATAAATGTATTGAAGATTGTCAGATAACATAGTAATGGGGGCCACCGCAGGTACTTAAGACAGACAGAACAGCCTTGCATTACCAGAGTAGGTGCAATCTTGCCTGGATTGGTGCTGACTAAAACATTGATGATCTTAGTGGCTTCTTCTCAGTACCGTTTAGAAGGCAGGTTTTTGGAAACAAGATCAGTTGCAGAGATGAGCAGCATCCTGATGGTTAGAGGATAGAGCGGCAAGCTGGATTCTATTCCAGGCTCTGCCACTGACTCGCTATGAGTCCTTGGGCAAGTCACCTCCCAGCTGTGGGCCTCCCTTCCATGAAATGCCAAGGATAGTTGGCTGCAGTACCTCACAAGGCTGTTGTGAGGCTTCACTAGTTAGTGACTACAAGGGTTTTAGAGATCCTCACTGGGAAGGCAGGAAGAAGAGAGTATAAAAGGTGTATTTCAGTAATGCTTGGCATCCCAGATCAAGATGGAAGCCTTGTACAAACAGATAATCCCTGCCCCAAAGAAATGAAAGTCTAAGGACCTGTCTATATGAACAGTTGGTCTGCAGAAAGCTGGTGTGTAAGTCCCCCTTGCACTAACGGTCCATGATAATCCTGCTGCCATGCACTAAAAGTGCTCTTTAGAGGACTTTGATCTACTCCTGTTTCAAAATGGTATAGATCAAAGTGTGCTAGAGCAGTGATTCTCAAGGTCTTCCAGGGGATACATCAACTCGTTTAGATATTTGCTTAGTTTTACAACAGGTTACATAAAAAGTACTAGCCAAGTCAATGCAAACTAAAATTTCATACAGACAATGACTTGTTTACACTGCTCTATATACTATACACTGAAATGTAAGTGCAATATTCATATTCCAATCAATGTATTTATAATTATATGGTAAAATGAGAAAGTGAGCTGTTTTTCAGTAACAGTGTGCTACGACGCTTTTGTATTTTTATGTCTGATTTTGTAAGGAAGTGGTTTTTAAATGAGGTGAAGCTACGGGAATGCAAGACAAATCAGACTGCCGAAAGGGGCCAGTAGTCTGGAAAGGTTGCCCTGTGCTAGGGAACTTCTAGTGTGTGGCAGCTGGGCCCACACAGACAGTTAGTGCATGGCAGGCTTTCATGGGATTTCAATCCCAGCCAAAGAGGTTCAGATAGGGTGACCAGGTGTCCCGATTTTAGAGAGAGACAATCCCAATTTTCAGGGCTTTGCCTTATATAGGTACCTATACTCTCTTCCCCAAACCCGTCCCTATTTTTCACACTTGCTATCTGGTCATGCTAGATTCACGTAGGCAGCCAAACTGAGCACCTTACCCTTTCTGAGGTTGGCCCAACACTGAACAGTGCTTACTAAACACCACTGGTTTCCCAGCAATGGCAAGGAAGTGGGGCGTGAGGATCTGACTCAAGGAACCTACGGCTTCTCCGTGGTTCAGCAAGCAGCTATTTTCATGCTGGCTCGGGTGGTAACCAAGGTTGCCATTACAATCTAGTGCTGGTGGGCAGATGTTTTTCCCCTTCTTTGTAATTTTAGTAAGATCAGGAAGACACGAGTCTCTTGCAGAAGTCTATACTTACATAATCAGTGAGTGAGCGAAACCCCCTAACACACAAACCATATTTCGGTTGCCTGTCTGAAATCTCGGCAGAGAGAAACCAAATAAGTTGGTAACCCAGTAAGTAAATCTATAGCCACAGAGATTTTGTGGTCGTCAGCTATTCCACTTCATGCAGACATGAGGGGAACTCAAATCAAATATTCAATTAAACGAGTCCCTAATGCCTGAGCTACTGGACAATCCCCCCAGACTGTGGTAACCTTGGACCTTATATCTAGAGTGGGGAAAATGGCTTGCCACAAAATCCGGTGAGCTCCCCCGTCTTCAAGGTCTGGGGTTTCACTGCAGTCCCAAAAAGCAGAGCAGGGAAGGCCAGAGCCCAGGTCATAACTGAATGTGCACTTTGATGATCTCCTGTCCCAATCCCACTTTGTTCACAAAACTGCCTCCCCACTCAGCGCCACTGACAGACTCTGCTCGGGAGACGCCTGCATGTCTGGGGGATCAGGGAGCAATGGAGCGAGTGACTGACAGGCACTGGCAAAGGAAAAGGTTGGAGGGTAGGAACTGCACCGGGGCGCATTGATGGAGCCGGGTTGAGGGCCAAGGACAGGTATAACCGGGGGCACTAGCAGAGCACTGGAATAGCAGGGAGGGTAGAAGATCACCAACAGCACAGTACTACTAGCCTGTCCTTTTTACCACTGTAGAGCACAGAGGCTCTAACTGAGATCAGGATTCCTTTAGGACATGGGCTGTTTCTCACTATATCACCATCCATACAGTTCCTAACACCAAGCACTTACTGCGTTAAATAGACGAAACAGACAACAGGTGGGAGAAAGGATGCCTTAGTATCCCCATCCAGATGGGAATGGAAGCAGAGAGACTAAGCGACTTGACCAAGGTAACACAGGGAAGTCTGTAGCAGAGGTGAGGATTGAACCCACATCTTCTGAGTCCTAGTCCAGTGCATTAACTACAAGAAAAACATCCCCACTTAGTCTAGAGAGGGTTTTCAATTATCTCTGAAGCAGCAGTTATTGGTCACTACTGATCTGAACGAAACAATGCCCTGATCTGATACAGCAGTTGCACTGGTCCCATGTTCCTATATGAGGCAAAAGAGCCATGAAGGACAGACTGCTATGTTATAAAGAAGGGGTGGCAGAATCATCCCAAGTCTTCACGCAGAACTTGAACTCAGCATACCAAGGTTGACGTTAAAAAGTCAAAATTCGCTTCTTCTAAAGATAAGGGAATGAGAAGAACATCTCAGACTACACTTTTTGGTAATGGTTGGCAAATGCTGACTTTTTAAATGGTGGCCACTATGTCTGAGATTAGAACCAATTTAGCATCTTCTTATGCTTGCTTTATTTTTGCTGCACCGCCAAGTTCTGACCAAAATCGGGAACTGGAATGTAAAAATGCTGCTGAAGAAGAACATAAAAACAGCCAACTGGATCATACAATGGTCCATCTAGCCCAGTATCCTGTCTTCTGACAGAAGCCAATGCCAGGTGCTTCAGAGGGAATGAACAGAACAGATAATCATCAAATTACCCATCCTCTGTCTCCCATTCCCAGCTTCTGACAAACAAAGGCTAGGGAGACCTCAAAGCATGGCTTTGCATCCTGCCCATTCTGGCTAATAGCCATTGATGGACCTATCCTTCATGAACTTATCTAGTTCTTTTTTTAACCCTTCTATAGTGTTGGCCTTCACAACATCCTCTGGCAAGGAGTTCCACAGATTGACTGCGTTTTGTGAAGAAATACTTCCTTTTGTTTGTTTTAAACCTGCTGCCTATTAATTTCATTTAGTGACACATAGTTCTTGTGTTATAAGAAGGAATAAGTAACACTTCCTTGTTTACTTGCTCCACACCAGACATGATTTTATAGACTTCTATCATCCCTCCCCCTTAGTTGTCTCTTTTCCAACCTGAAAATCTCCAGTTTTATTAATCTCTCCTCAGATGGAAGCTGTTCCATACCTTTACTCATTTTAGTTGCCCTTTTCTGTACCTTTTCCAATTCAAATATATCTTTTTGGAGCTGGAGTGACCAGATCTACATGCAGTATTCAAGATGTGGGTGTACTGTGGATTTATATAGAGGCAATATGATATTTTCCCATCTTATTATCTATTCCTTTCCTAATGATTCCCAACATCGTTAGTTTTTTTGACTGCCACTGCACATTGAGTGGATGTTTTCAGAGAACTATCCACAACGACTCCAAGATCTCTTTCTTGAGTAGAAACAGCTGATTTAGATCCCATTATAGTTGGGACTATGTGTATTACTTTGCCCTTATCAATACTGAATTTAAACCTGCCGTTTTCTTGTCCAGTCACCCAGTTTTGTGAGTTCCCTTTGTAACTCTTCACAGTCTGCTTTGGATTTAAGTATCTTGAGTAGTTCTGTATCATCTGTAGATGTTGCCTTCTCACTGTTTACCCCTTTTTCTACATCCTTTATGAACATGTTGAACAGCACTGGTCCCAGTACAAATGCCTGGGGACACCACTATTTACGTCTCTCCACTCTGAAAACTGACCATTGATTCCTACCCTTTGTTTCTTATCTTTTAACCAGTTACTGAATCAGGAGAGGACCTTTCTTCTTATTCCATGTCTGCTTATTTTGCTTAAGAGTATTTTATGATGACCATGTCAAAGGCTTTCTGGAAATCTAAGTACATTCTATCCATTGGGTCACCCATGCCCACGTGCTTTTTGACCCCCTCCGAGAATTCTAGTAGGTTGGTGAGGCATGATTTCCCTTTACAAAAACTATGTTGCCTCTTTCCCAACAAATGGTATTCATCTGTGTGTCTGATCATTCTGTTCTATGCTATAGTTTCAAATAATGTCCATGGTCCTGAAGTTAGGCTTACTGGCCTGTAATTGGAGAGGAGATTGTCATTTTCTATGTTTGTACAGCACCTAGCGCAATGGAGCACTGACCTGACTGGGGTCAAGGCACTATTACAAATTAGATGTCATATGTTATATGATAGGCAAGTGAACCTGTTCTAAATTTCAGCCCAAATTTGCAGATCCAATAGAACTGTGCATGAAAGGGCTATTCTACTAAACAAAAGTATGGCTCAGAAAAGATATACTAAAAAAATAGTATAATGGCACTAAAGAAAATAGTTTTTGACAAATTATAGCAACACTGGACCTCATCTGAGGCCTGGGGATAACATCCCAGAGAGCAGGATATCAGAGACCAAAACAAACAAGAGATGGCATGTTTTGAGGACCTTTCCTCAGGGCATGTTTGATAAAAACCTCTCCTCAGATTTTCTCTTGAGTCGGATTTCGTCACAATTAACCTCAAAGGCAGTTCAGCTGTCACACAAGGCACAGGAGAAATGAGGTGAGTAAACTGTAATGGAGAGCGCTGTACTTGTGCTGGCAGAGGCATCCTGCCGGGAAGCAATTCTAAGCCAGGCAGTGGCAAGGGTGATTGACTCTAAGTGGTCTTCCAATTGCCATAATAAGCCTATTTCGGCGGCTCAGATAAGTAGGGATTCAACTGTTGTTTTACTCTGTCCCTGGGTATTTAGGGGAAGAAGGCGGATGTGGCTCGATACATTAAATCCATAGCACTACGCTATTGTTATCCCCATTTCACAGAAGGGGGGAAGGAAGGCATAGAGGTTACAGTAGGCAGCCCCAGGACAGGGCCAGTGGGGCAGCTGGATCCCGCCAAATAAATGGCTACAATCTCATTAAAAGTTTCCATCTCCCACAAACCACTAAGTTGTCAAGCCAAACGCAAAGAACAAACCTCACTACAGCACAGGGTCTGCTGCCAGTGCCAATGAAAAGCTATTCTTACCGACCTGGACAGAGCTTGCACTGAGGTTCCTGACCCCAGGTCCTATGTTCTGGTCTCAGGATACTAATGGAAGAGACATTAGGGATGCAAGTAGGGTTAAATATGGACAAGAGGCACACCCATGCTATGCTGATACAGACATGCTTATTAGAGAGATTACAGACTGATATGGTGCGTGATCAATTTGCATATTAAGCACACACATATATTGCATATATTTACTGTAGAATACAGAGAACCTATCTATATATTTCTGTACAGATAGATGCAATTGATCCGCACACTATGTGGTGCAGTGGGTTTCTGTGTATTGTCATAAAGTGTCACAAGTAGGAATGCCTATATTTAAGGCTGCCTAACATTTCCCATGATTAGACCCTGTTTTCAGTTTTGCATGCCAAATTTTAACCACTCAATTTTAACTGCAATTTTTTCACATTGGGACATCAGCCTCAGGAGCAGATTTTTTTGGGGAGGCAGAGGCAGAGAGGAAGGTGAGAAGCTTCACTGAAAACAGTTCAGCTATTTCAGAGGACAGAATTTGAGGAAAATGCCTTGGTAAGATTTTTTTTTAAAAAAATAAATACAAAAAATATGGGTAAAACATTTCTATGAGAAGCTCTAGCACCTCCAAACTTTGGAGCAAAGACCAAAATTTAGCAGGGGGTCACCCTGGTGTCAAGGATGTGTCTTTTGCCCTCCCTATGGAAAATCAATCCAAATTTGGCCAGTTTGCACACATACAGTAGCGTTATTAGAGTTTGGCAGATAAATTCTTTGGAAGATTACGTCTGCATTGAGCGTGCTCAATCCCCTCACAGACTGTGCCTTAACCATCTCCAACAGAGCCACTGAGCATGCTCCAGTGCAGTTTTGGGGACTGAGAGCAGGACTTTCCCTACAATTTCTCTTCCCAATGGCCAGGGTCATTGTGGCACTGAACACCAGAACTGAGAGCAGGGAGACCGTCTCTCTTGCGCTCTCGATGGGCCCCCTGCTGGGATCCAGCCAGCAGCCTGAAAAAAGGTTAATTAGCCAGGCTGGATGACAGATCGATGAGGGAATGGGGGAGTTTCCAGTTTGCTTTTTTAAGGATTTATGAAATTACATACAAAACAACGTAGTAAGAGAAAGTTTAAAAAGTAGGAAAAATACTATGTGATCATGTAGTTAAAGACTATACCATCATGCGCACATACAACGCAGCTGAATTAACCCTGGTATTTCCTTATCTTTGAGTGTTTGTTGTTGCAACGTGAATGTACATGCATGCACACACAGAGTTATATGTATTCAATTGTATCTAGTCTGTATGCACAGAAAACCCACCCCAATCTTGTTTATAAAAGGACAATACCGTGTCCTCCTTCAAACCTCTATTCAAGACCAACTTTTCCTGCAATGCCTACAAGAAATTGCCAACTGATAATAGCCAAATACAGGACAAGACAGGATGGCTGATATTTAGGGGTGATTTATATTTTGAAACCAGACAACTGATTTGGAAGCCTCAGGCTGTGCACAGCGGGTCTACATTTATGCATGTTGTTGTTAGTCTTTCTATCCCATTGGTGTTTATACCCACTTGCTGCATCTTGTCTTGAGTTAGATGTAGGCTCTTGCGGGCAGGGATTGGCTCTTCCTAGAGGTCTGTACAGCTCCCAGCCCAATGGGGCTCTGAGCCTGATGGCACAGCTGGACTCTACCCCACTTAAAACAACACATTTATTTGTGGTACAGTAGCGCCCGGAGGCCTAACTGATAACTCCTCATTGCTAAGCACAGTACAGACAGAGACAGTCCCTGCCTTCCAGATCTTACAATCGAAACAGAGAAAGGACAAAGAAAGAAAGTAAGTGACTTGTCCAAGCAGCTTGTGGCCAAGCTGGGACAAGAGCACAGGTCTCCTGATTGCCGGCACAGCACCCAATCCACTAGAATACTCTCCAAGCTGTCCAGTTGACATGCACTCTCTCCACACACAGATCTCCTGTCTGTGCAGTTCTGTTGCTATAATCTCCTTTTAGATTAGAGTGTGTTTTAGACACACTCATTTTGATGGCTCTCAGGGTTATAAATTCCCATCAAATCTCACCCCACACATTGCCAATGCCAGCAGAATAGGCACATCACACACTCAAGTTCCATTGTTGAGAGCACTTTTAATAGTTCAGTGGCCATTGCATTCAATTTAGCATCTCAATAGATGCTTCCAAGACATCCTAAAGTGATAAAGCGCCGAGAATCCTGGGGCTCGTGCTGCAGCTGCATCAGGGGGTTGCATCATCTGACTGTTCTGCCACTAAAGCTTTCTCGGATTTAAATGTGCACTTCCACACACAAACATACATTTAAACAAGCTACTGTCAAGACTGCCTTCACAATGCCACTCTCTCAACAGCTTGTTGCGCTGCAAAGCACATCTGTGGAGAGTGGATTCACTCTCCTTTCATAAATATCCTCCCCGGTGAGCTCGTCAGACATCGATCGGAGGTGCAGGTGCTCAGCGCTTCTCAGGATCCGGCCCTCTGTTTGCACATATAAACATTTGGTGCTATCAACAATCATTCTAGAGCAGCCACAACTGGGGCGAGGCAATTACTTAGCTGTTCACAAAGCCTCGTTAGTGAAGATCTATAGCTGCAAAGGATTAGTTTTGCTAAGGGGATGGGTGGAACACAGACAAACCAAAACCAGGACCACTTGCCATGCCCCTTCTGATTTCAAGTGAAAGGATAGGTTACAAGCATGAATCCCAGGATCCAAGATAATTAATGATTTCAAATCTGGGTCAGATCAACTGCAACCAAGATGCTTATTTTTCAGTTCTGCTGCAGGTGCAACCAAGATGTCACCCTCGAACACAACTCTGACCCAGACCCAAACGCCATCTACTTTGGTCATCATTCGCTGAACGGCAGCTGTGCACGAAGAGAGGGGTACTTCCAGGTGGAGGATGTGAGGTGCACTTCTAGGTAGAGGATGTTGGAAGGCTTGTTACTGCTCATCCACAGGATCCTAGACATTGGAGATGGGATCCTAGATCTCACAGCGACGGGCGCATTAGAAAGGTCACCGATGGCTGTAGGGATAGAAAAGAGCTGGACCTACTAAGGCATCAGTTCCACGTGCAGCATTGTTCCCCACAGTATCCTTAGTGCAGAGTTACTCACAAGTGTCCCATCACTTCTGTCCCGCACTTTCCCCCTCTTTGCAAAGTGGGGATAGCGACACTGCCTCACCTACCTCACAGGGGTGTGGGATTCTGTAGCTACTGTTTGGAAAGTGCTTTGAAGATGTACAGCGTTCTGTAATTGCCAAACACTGTAACAAGCCAGCTAGTGAGAACGTGAGTGCGTGTGCGCAACTGTGTGCGCGTGTACACACCCATGTACCATTGCCCTCGGGCGGGGGCGAGAATCAGAACTGATTAACCTTTAATCATAACTCCCTACTATTAACAGAGATTCTCTGTTAGCTCAAACCAAAGGGGGCCTTTATTTAGGGACAGGAGGATTCAAGTTCAATTCCCAACGCTGCTGTGAAGTTCCAAGGAGCCAGGATATGCAGCTTCGTGACTGCTGTGGAGTCTTAGGTGGCTGTGGATAGATTAGAGTATTATCTGGCCAATATTAGGACTGGGAGGGCATCTGAAAGCAGCTCTGCGATTTGCTCTAGTTTCAGAAGTTAACTTCTGTAAGACTCATGCTTAGACTGCAAGGGGTTGGGGTGAAAATCCAGTACACATTCCTGAAGGCAGGACTGCTTAATTTAACACATCACTGGCTGGAACAGTGCTGGGACACCGTGCATTGGGGGCAGCCTCATGGAGAAAAATTCCCTTCCAGTGCTGCTGCCTTGCTAGTTTTCAAAAATCCAAATGTAATCAGCAAAACACATCTAAAGCTCGAATCAGAACCATGGAGTCCCTCTGCAGAGCAGCCTGCCTCAGAGTCCTGCTGCCTTTCTCCTGACTGTCAAAAAGTGCTAGACTTCAGAATTACAAACCTAAACATTGGGGAACCCTAAAAGCTGTCAAACAGACCTAATCATTGGCTCATCCAGTTCCACATCCCAGCTCCTAACACACTGGATGCTATTGGCCCAAACTCACATTTTTCCCGTGCGTCAAAAGCACAAACCTCCTGCCACTCAAGCTAAAAGAGAGTCCCCATTACCAGTCAACGGTATAGGGGCTATGGCACACACACTTAAGCAGATTTAGTTTCATTTAATTCCAAACAACAGTGATGATCTAGGATTAAAATACACAGATGCAAGAGTTTCTCTGCAGTACAAGTGGTGAACAGGACAATTCTTCATTGATGCATACTGTTGATCATACCGCCTTCCCTCCCCCCACCAACCTAGCTCCCCTTCAGCTCGAAAAGTTCTCTTTTCAGTAAAGAAAGTTCCTTCTTACCGGCTCCATGAAACAAGGCAACACTCCATCCACAGTTTGTACGGTATGACCTGTGCAGAGGAGCAAATGCTATTGCAGCTGAAAACTATGACATCAGAGTGGAGAGTCTCCACCCGGCACCAAGAAATAAAAGAACTTTTCCTCTCCCCCATACTCTGCACCCACAGTTCCAGCACATCTCACCGCCAAAGGGACTTGAAAAGGAAAGCAGGAGGCAGCCTACATGATCTGGATTTATTATGTAAATTCATTTCTTCTGATAGCTCTGCACTTGCTTGATCATCCTGCCTTCCACCATGGGTGCCCCATGTTGCACACATCCTGACAAGGGAAGAAAACAGGGAACAAAGAAAAGAAAACGACCAAGGTTCCCAAAAATGAGTTGGGTTTTGGGGTGTCTCAGCTTGGGGCACCTGAAAGGGGCTTGCTTTTCAGAAAGTGCAGCGCTCCTGCCCTCTGAAAATCAGAGCCTTAAGAAGAGTCGCTGGTTAGGCCCCCGCAATGACTAGTTGCTTTTGAAAATCTTCGGCACTAGCTCTTGCAGGGCAGTACCTGCCAGTGGAAGCCATTTTGGTGAACGCTGGCAACAAGCCTAGTTCAAAGGGTAGCAGAGGAGACAGAGTACGCAAGTTAGATTGGCACACCAGCTACTTTCACTCCTCATTTGCTGGGTGCATGCTGGCAAAAGGGGTTTGCATTTGTACAGCACCTAGCACAATCCTGATTGGTGCCTTTGATCAATACCACAACACAACTAATGGACCACCAAGGGCCAGAGCAAGGGCACAGGAACTGGGAGTGTTTCTACACAACAGCTGGGAGGTGCAATGCCCAACGTGGCTAAATATACATATGCTAGCTCTGCTTGAGCTAGAGCCTAAAAACCACAGCATGGCCATGGTGGCTTGAGCTAACCGCCCAGTACAATTCTGCCCGAGCCCAACCCCCTCTCTACCTGCTCGGGCAGCTAGCCTGTGCGGCCCTGGCCACGCTGCTAGTTTTCAGCACTAGCTTGAACGGAGACAGCATCTGTCGACCTGTGCTGGGAATTGCACCTCCCAGCCAGGGACATCCCTGAGCACGAGTGCAAGGGGGAAGAGTAACTTGGCTGATGTTAACCCTTTGTTCACTAGAGAACAGATCCCAGGGAAGGGCTATAAACTGGCTGCTCGGGGCTTTTGGAAAGGTCAGAGCCAGGGCCAAGAGGACTAGGATGAACCTCAGATGAGAGGAGTTCTCTGCTGCTTGCTGCAGGCCTTCTCTGAGATAAACCCCCTCATTGCCTCCGTCCCGGCATTACGAAAGTGGGGGCGGGAATTCAACAAAGCCGCAGTTTGGAAACACTTTTTATCGCAGCTTTAAATGGCATTCATTTCTAAGGAACTTCTTCCTTGCAGGCCAGGTTGCTTGCTGGACGCCCATGAAAAATGAAAAAAGGGGAAAGGGGTGTGAAGTACCCTCTTACACTCCGGCACATGGTACTCATTCACATAATAGCATGGGGGGGGGGAGGAGGAGAGAACAGCATCTGGCCTTATCTACTCTTAAAATAGCTTCTGTGCTTGGGAAAGCGAAAACCCCACCCCCCAAGTGGCTATGCTGCCCTAATCCCAGGCATAGACGCCACTGGGTTGAGGGAAGAATTCTTTCCTCAGCCTAGCTACTGTTGCTTGGAGGGGTGGGGTTATTACAGAAAAACCCCTCCCATTGCGGCAGCCTGCGTCTACACTACAGGGTTACAACTGTATGGCTCTGGCACTGAGGAGCTGCGATTGCCACCCAGAGGGGAGGGTAGCTGATGAAATCTTGGCGGATCCCCACCCAACGCACAAGTCCACTAGGGCAGGGAAAATAACCTGCATGAGGTATGGGGCTGGCCTGGCTTACTTCCCCTGCACAAAGCAAGTTAGAAGAAATGGGGGGTTGGGGGAATGAATGCATCACAACCCAGGTCAATGAAATTAACCACTGTCCCTAACTGAGACCTAAGGATTTTCCTCAGACCCAAGACAATGGGAGGGAAAGGGGCAGTGAAATCTGGGTAGCATGACTCCTACCAGTTCCCCACCAAACTTCATATCCCCTACTTAACACTCCCGAGAGGGATGTCCTGTGAATGACAGCATCACCCTCTAACCGACACTGTGGCAAAGTGGACTACAGAGTCTGGGTGGATCCTGGGATGGGCACTAGGAACCCTTCCCCAAAGTGTGGGCCAGAACTATAAACAGGAACCTTATCCTAAATTTAAAAATATAAAATAAAAGGGGACCCAAACAGATGCAGATCTATGCCCAATGTTAAAGCGCGCGAGTACACACACACAATTTTAATTCATCTCGCAAGATGAATCAAAGGCTGAGGGCTGCCTGGCATCAGCTCTGGAGATGTGCCAATGACAGAAAGTCTTGACAGCCCTTAATAACACCACTTACCAAATCTAGCACGGGAGGGGTTGGGGGGGGGTGCGGGGGGAGACGTATGATTCTATTAGAGGCTGGTTCTTAATCAATCTCAGCATCCATGCCAAAATGTATTACAATCAAGCGCTGATGGCTATATAATTGCAGCCCACGCTTGGATGTGGGATTCTAACAGCCAACAGAGGGCACAAGGGGGAAAGCAAACAAGGTGCTCTCAAGTGGTGGGGGAGGGAGCCGGGTGCCATAGCCTTAAAGGGCATTTCGGATATCAAGAAGCGCTGTTTTCTGGATGTTATGGACTTCAGAGAACAGCTTAAATTTCCTCTGCCTTAGAGGGATGTAAAAACGTCACACACAGGTTGATCTCTAACACACTTTCTACTGTCCTGCAGCATCTTTGTTTTTAACTCTTCCTTTGTATCGAGACTGGTCCCGGAGGCAGTGATCTACCCCTCCATGGCGGATGAGGACAGGAAGAAAACATGCCTAGTGCTAGACAGTGTTCCCAGATTCAATGCCTGGTTCTACAGTTGACTCAAAATGCGAGCCAGAGCAAGCTACTTAATGTTCTGTGCCTCCATTTCCCCACCTCTAACAATGGGGAAAATAATCCCTACCTGCTCCTGGATATGTTGAGAGGCTCACTTAATATGTGTAGAGTGTCGCAAGCTCCTCAAATGAAAGGTGCTATAGAAGTGCAGTGTATTATGATTATTTACTTCAAGCTAAGAAAGTGCCTATTTCAAATACCACCACCTGGAGTGAAAAATCATGCATGCAAAGTACAGAGACTGTGCACCAAAGAGGAAATGGAAATTGACTTGATAGATGCTTTCCCCTTCTAATGGATAATACTTACCTAATTATGCCCGCTTGCTATTTCCTTTTCCTGAACTCTTTGAGAAATTATGTATATAGAAATTAGTCTTAAAGTTGCTATTTTCCTTCAGACTCCTCCCTTTGAGCCATTTGTCTAGTGAAATAAAGCTAAGGAGACAATTCCATTATGGAGAGGGAAAAATAGATTTGGTTTTTGACACGCATTGTCTTCGCTTTTTCTTCTGCTGCGTGAAATTTGCTTCCCTTTTCCCCCCATCCCCTTTCCAGTCAAGGCTGCTCCGAGTCTCCATGTTGACTAGATGTTAATAAAACGTTATGACACTGCCCCGCTGTAATAAAGCTCCACGCAAAGATCCTGCTACAGAGGTGGCTCAAAAGCCAGCATGGCTAAGGTGAGATGCTGCTGCAATGGGTAAATGAATTCAGAGTTCAGTACAAGCAGTCTACGGCTGTAAAGACGTAAGATTGTGGCAGGAAACAGCACTGTGCACAGCTGTGATTTGGAGAGTCCCTTTAAAGGTGACACTGCCATGGTTGGTAGGACGTGAACTATGACCTACATCTTTATTATAACAGATTGCAAAATTCATGTCATTCTTTAGATGACTTTTCTTCAAGCAGACATGTTCACACCAGCAGCCCAGTGATCAAAAGCAAATCTTCAACCACAAACCACAGCAACACAGCCCAGCGCTCATGAGGAAACCCATAACGAACATACAGACTAGTACGCCTGCAGCCTCGCATTTTTGGGAACCTGTAAGATAAAACAAGTCCATGCATGAGCAACCCTATTAAAAACAAGCCAGATTGTCCATGAATTTGAGCCCTCCGGAGCTACCCTGAAGTAACAAACTGGGTGAACAACAAAATGAAAACCTAAAGAAAGACAGAACTCAGTATTGGTTTTGCAAAAATGAAGGGTACTGCTGGGGGCAGGGTGAACTTAGTATAAATGAACATTGCCATGGAATGTAGGGGGCTGGCTGCAGAATTCGGGACCCTCAGAACATGGAGCGGGAAGGGTCTGTGAGTCCAGTCACTGGCTTTTGGAGGCAACCCCATCATATAATCCCATTCATAGACTTCTCGAGTCCATTTTAACCCCGATTGAGTTATTATCCCACACACACACACACACACTTCCTCCTCGGAGGCTGTTCCAGCACCTCACACCTCTGATGGTTAGAAACCTTTTTTCTAATTGCCAAGCTAAATGTATTCAGGGCCAACGTATACCCATTTGTTGTTGCGCCAACATTGTCCTTCAGCCACCGTTGTTTGCGGCCCTCATGTATTTAAAAAGAGCAACCTGCCTTCATTTGGCTAGGCTAAATCAGCCAAGCTCTTAGGCGCTCCCGATCATCCTGGTAGCTGTGATCTCACGACTGGATTGAATTCAGATAGGAACAGGTGTGGACGAGGGCTAAGGGCTCATTCTGCAAGATGCTCTGTGCCTTTTGATGACGGCTGAGCACCCTCAGCTGCTGCTAACTTCAGTGGGACATGAGAGCTCTCAGCACCTCAGGATCAGACCCTAGCTCATTGAGAATCTTCAGCAAGATTTTGCCCCTGAACACCATTGAGTTCTGGGAGACAGGGTGCTATATTCCACCTCTCCCTCCCCCTGCCTTCCCCAATGTTTTGGTCCCTAAATCAGAAGGAACCCATTTTCCCAGCTCAAACTCAGATGCCACTGAAACCTCCTAGGGACCCAGATCTCCCCTAGTTTTCCACCAGTTGAACGGAGAGTTTATGACAACAGTCTGAACCCTGGCCTCTAACCTCAACCCTACCCCCTCAGATCAAAATCAGAACCTTAATCCAGTCCCACACCCTGCTTCCTTGGCCCCTCTCTCAAGGACAACAAAAATCCTAGCTTTAGCAAAAAGGGAAATAACTTCAAAAGGCACCAAATTCACCTAACGAAGTAGCAGCAGTGACGATGGCTGGAAAACTAAGTGAAACATTCAGAGACCCACACTGTCCTTTAAGGGACACCTCCACCCTTTACACAGCTGGAAAGAACAAGTCTAAATCAGAGCTGCAACAGGCAGGAGAAATGTGTGTTGCTGTGTCTCTAGGAGACACGACCACAGACAGCACTACAACACTGGATACCCCACTTCCGATCCCACTCACAACCACGCAAGCAGGGAGTTATGCCTGCGTCAGCACAAATCCCAGGCATGGCTCAGTAACAGCTCAGAGTCACTGCTGTAAAACCAAGCAAGCCAGCCACCCACAACACCGGGAACAATCAAATGCTCCCCAGTGCAGGGAAAGCTCATTTTCAAGTCTCTCCATTTGCCTTGGGAAATGAGAGTTAGTCTGGTCCACCTCCATTACAAGTGGTAGTCAGTTCAGGAAACTTCAAGGTCACACGTGGAAGCAGCTCTTTCAACTATATCTCAATGAAGGGATTTTCATCCTGGATCACATCACTGGTCCACCTAAATCCAGTCTCCTACCCTCTGCTGCACTAGACCACTGGCCCATCCCACCTCCTGCCCTACCGTTCAGCTCACTGGCCCATCAGCGCTGGTACCCTGCCTCCACATTGTAGCTATTAACATATGCTTCAGAGAGGCACAAATAAATCCTACACTCCACCAGGCCAATTGTGCAATGCTGCAAAAGAGGGGGTAGAAAAATCCGTTCCTCTCTTGGCCAGGGACACCTGGAAACTCAAGATCAGAGTTTCCTTTTCTTAGCTGGCATAACTGCACAAGACACTGAGGTCCATATCCAGGGGTGCAGCCAGACATGATCTTCTGGCAGGGCCTCTGGCTGACAGGGGATGGGGTGGGCCTGCTGAAGAACCCGAACTTCCTGCTTTCAGCCAGGTGACCAGAAGCAGGAGGTTTGGGAAGCCACCGGCCGAGAAAGCTCCAGTTGCACAGGTAGTTTAAGCGGAGCTTGGGTGGGCCTGCTTATTTCAAAGTGGGTGGGCCCCAGCCCATCCATAGCTATGCCCCTGGCCATATCACATTCAGCACTTTTAAAGCAGTCTCGCAGACCCCCTGCAAGACACACAAGGTGTTGCTCTAGCACCCAGGAAGCCTCTTCTGAAAATATTTCAGCAGGCTCCTTGGAGACAAGAGCGGGGTGAAAAACAGAACAAGTCCTCACAACCGACCTCGATTCCCGGCAAAGCTGGTTCATCCACACACGGGCTCAGCTGCAGCAGTGAAACAAAGGGAGCAAGTCGCTCCCAGGGCACCTGTCCTGGCACCTTTCTGCAGAGAGGACAGTAAGTCGGATTCCTCCCCCCACCCACACCTGGTTCCTTGGCAACGTGTGGAATCTCAGGAGGCCTCCAGTGGGAACTAAATGGGAAATTCACAGACGGTACAAAGGGCAGTTGGGACCCTGGTTCCACTGAACGTCAATGCACCCTTTGTAAATCTGCCCTTCATTTTCTGACCACAATGACTCACTCATCTGAAGGCCCCTAGGGGTGCTCCTGGGTTACCTGGACGATCGAGAAGGGGTGATGCTAACGGGGCATGAAAGACAATTAGAGTGGATTTCCTGGATTGATCTCGTGGTTTATTTTTCATCGTAAGGGAGCTAATGCAGCTTTGCCGAGAAGTCAGTGGCAATGATTGATGAGATTTCCTGGGCCTTGATAAACCCATCAAAGATGCTGAAAAGCAGCAGTGACTCCTGCTGTGGGAGTGAAGTTTTCTTAAAGCTCGGTGCAGTCCTAGCAAACACGGGTACAAAGGAAAGTTAGGCCTGCAGTGCTGGCACATGCATGGCACCTCCACCTAATAGAAGAGGGTAGCAGTGGGGTATAACCCAGTCAAACTTAGCACTATGGAAATATACCAACTATGTGGCAGCCACTAAAGGGTGACACAAATGGTGGAACAGGTCTGGTTCCATCCAGCAGAGGGAAGCAGTGTGTGCACATGTTCTAGGACCTGTTCTTGAGGCCACCAATTCCTCCCATGACTTCCATAGGAACGGCAGGTGCTCAGCCCCTCTCAGGATGAGGACCTTGCACAATTCACCACACAGCCTCACTCTGGGGAAGGGAGTGGTTCCAGATATGGCACTGCAGCACCTCCTACTGACCGTCCATTCCCAGGGTCCCCACGTGATGTCTGGCAATGTCACTGGCGGGCGGATGGAGGAGTGACTCAAGAACATCTCTGAACATATGACAGAGAACAGAATTTGGCCCCATTAATGGACAGTAAGCAGGTGCTAAGGGCACCGTTTCACGTAGAAGCATTCACACACATCACACGACAGCAGATCCATTGCACTGGGCTTCGTCATGCCCCATTAAACCATCTCACACAATAAGCCACCTGATGCAAGGTCTCTTCAGCTATGGAGCCCCCAACTGTCGTGGGTAATTAACAAGTAGGATCAGTGCGGCCCTTACCCACAGAGAGTCCCGAACAGCTGGAATTTCAGTCCCTGCCTGAAGGACAGTGCAGTGGAGACAGAAACCAAATTTTCCTTCCACCATCCTGCATCTGAGCCTAGACCCCTGTGCTTGTTCGGGGGACTTAGAGACAAAACCAGGGCAGAATGAGCAAGATAAGAGACAGCATTTATGAGGCATTCAGTGCAGGTCCTCTGAATGCGGTATTCGTGATGGATGAACAGACATATTGTTACAGGACTTAATGCAAACCCTTCGCACCAAATGGTGACACACGATTACTAGTTTGGAAATGACTAGGATAATTATAATGAAACGCTTCACTCAACTCCTTCTCCAAAGGGCATATCTGATGAAGGAACAAGCCTGTGACGGGAACATACTGTAGGATTTGCTTCACTGGATCAGCCCACCGGGACATCAAAGGGCAGTTTCCTGTGTCCTGCAGTGGATCATGCCCAGCACTGCAGAGGTAGGTAACAAGCACACGCAATGAATCTGAGCAACTGAGCAATGATGCTTGCAGAATATGGGGGTGGGGAGGGATCAAATCATAGTAGCAGGCTCTTTATATGCTAGTTCTCTGTTTAAAGATGAACTAAAGCACCTTTCAATAACAACGCTAACTTCTGTGTTTCTATAGCAACTCATCACCATAGCATCCAAGCTCTGCACAAAATAAGACTCAATCCTGACTTCCTTGGGGCTCGGAAAGGATCCACCCACTCTGATCCGATTGCAGGGTCAGGCAGTTGTCCATGCTGGAAACGGCTCTTCAGCTTCCAGGGTTCTAGGAAACTGAGCTGGTCGTTTATTGGTTTCCTTGACCGTGGCTCTGCTGGAAAATCTTTAGCAAATGAATAGGTGCAACAAGTTGCTGCCAACTTGGTCAAGGCTTCGTCTAAGTCTAATCTTCTCCTATTGCTTATTCTGCAGGCAACGGACCCGTCTAGCTTCTTGCACAGCCTCCATCATTGTCCAGATGGGGAACTCAGACACTGAGAGGTTTGGTGCCTTGCCCTAGATCACTGTAACAGAGCAGGGAATCAAGCCCAGATCAAGATCCAGTCCAGTGCCTTAATCATTCAGCCATCCTCCCTTCCCTACCAAGTCCCACTGGCTGCAGATGCACACACCTCATCGTAGACTCTTTGCGGTATCGTCAACGAAGAACACAATCATCTCAGTAGGTCTATAGAGTCTATATATTCTCAGTAGGGAGAACTAAATACAATGGTGGGCTATCGCTGAAAGTCTCTGCGAAGGTCTATGCAAAGGAGGGATTTGAACGGGGAAAGGGTGGACCATCTGCTGCACAAGGAGAGGGAGGAGTTCCAGCCACTAAAGGTGGATTGGAAGATGGTGCAAGGAGATGAGTGGAGGATGGAAGTGATGGGTACCATGTGGCTTTGGCCAGGGAGATGGACAAGTGAGAATTTATGATCCCTTTGTTCAGCACCTCTCAAAATACAACCGTGCAGCAGACACGACACTAATGTAACGTGAAGGAAGGAAGCACACAAATGAGGCATTTAAAATCAACAACAAGCAGCAGATACATATCAATGAGCACTAAGGAATGTACCAGGCAAAGAGAGAGCTCTGCGAAGGGACAGGGCACTGAGCCCTGAACATACATGGGCAAAAAACCACCTCCAGCCCCTGCATCCTCCAGCTGACGATGCAGCCTTCAGTTCGGCCTCTCAGAGAAAATTAGAACAGGGCAGCGCTCCCAGTGGAAGATCTCGTGCAGTGCAGAGAAGCCTCACTCAAAGGCTACATGGCCTTTCCTTCCACTTTTATTTAATTTCCCTTCTCTCCATCTTTCTCACGTTTTGATTCTCGTGCTCAAAGGAAATAGAAAAACCCTTTTGTGTTTTTACATTGAAAGGGAGTCACAGGATCTAAGTCTGAACTCTCCTACGAACTCAAAGGATTTGTGCCAGTCACTTTACCACCCTGTGCCTCAGTCTTCCCACCTGTAAAATGGGGATGGCAACACTTACCCATCTCACAGGAAAGCCGTCAGCCTGAAAAAGCATTTTGAGATATACACATGTATCTTTAAAGCTTTACGGTTTTATTATCTATAGAGAGATTTCAGTTGTACACAGGGAAAGAACTTAAGACCTTCTGTTCTAAGAAAACGGACCTCAACCGCTTCACCTCAAGGTGATTCTTCAACCTTCTGTCTCCTGCAACCCGAACACTAGGGGTCCAAAGTCAAAATATACCTGGAGCAAGGTATATACCTGCAGCAGAGGGCATCACTGCAGAGCTCAGACACCACAAGGTGATGAATACTCAACGTCATTGTTCAGTAAGTGTTTAGATGTCTCCCTCTAATGGCTGGTCCACTAATGATATGGACTTTGCACAACGACCAGAATCAACCTTCGGCTCAAGTGGTAGGAGTTCATGGTCTTAGTACTCTAAAGCCTGTGTTCAATTCCCACTGAAAACAACTTATAGCATTTTCCCCACCACCACACACACCCGGGAAGAACCATAGGATCAAATGGGGAACAAACTGCAAAGAAACAGATGTTTGTTTACATGAAAGCAAAACAAATGTAATGAGGAGAGACAGTTTCCCTCAATAGCAGTGCGCCATGGAAAGGGGGAGAATGTTCTTAAAGAATTCAAAGAAAGACAAGACAGCCCACCCAAAATAACAACAATGAGAGTTGGTCATAGGGGCTTCTATCCATTTAGGGAAGGGGGGAGGGTAGCCAAAAATTTAAGCCAAACGTTTTTCAGCAAAGCCCCCCAAAATTCATTAAAAGCAAAACATTTCCTGTGGAACTTTCCATTTCAATGAAAAAGCCATTTTCCACTGAAGAAAACATGATGCGAAATTTTAGACCAGCTCTAAAAGCTATATACATATATTCATTTTGCAAATTGCCATCTTTGCAGTCTGTTCTCTCTCTTCTTACAGTCTTGAGGACAGAGCTGTCTCCTCTGCACCTCCTTTAATCTAGAACAACCTTCCTGTCCCTCTCCATCTAAAACCTTTCTCCCCACCCCAACAACACCTCTAGTAAATAAAGGAAGGAGAAATGAATTAGCAGTAAGCAAACAGAACCCGTTCATTTAACTCTTTTGAGAGGGTCAGATAAAATGAGTTCCAGATCTGAATGTCCCCCCATTTCATCCATCTCAGTTAGGAAATAAGTATAAATTAATTATGATGTTTACATAGCATCGTATATCCGCAGAATTCAAAATAAGCATCGTCATCCACAATTTACAGATGGAGAAACTGAGGTACAGCGAGGCTAATGACTTGCCCAAGGTTACACAGGAAGTCAGTGACAGAATCTGAGTCTCGGATACATTTTGTATAAAGATGCTATAAAGTAACACAAAGCTGCTCTGTGCATCAATTGCTCGTTATTCCATTGATAGCCTCTTGCAACACGCTACAACTCTTTAGTCTCCTAAATCAGTTTTCTTTCTAATGCTACATTATGGACAAATCCATAGTCAAAACAACACACACTGTTGACGATCAAATATGCTCTAACCAAGTAAAACAAACACAAGCACTGAATTTTCAAACCTGTTCCCACCATCCCAGCATAACCATCTTCCCTTCAGAAAAAATAAAGTGAACAGTTTACAGAAGAAATGAAGTGGCAATTTCCCAGGTCGGCTGGGGATCAATACGTGGGCTTGTCATGGTTTTTATTTCAAAGGGGCTGAACTTCTTTTGCAAGAGCGCAGACTGACAGAACTCCAGTGCTTGACTTATATTACTTCATCTCGGCAAGATATTTTTAATTTAAGTCTCACTGCAGTTGGGTACAGAATCATCCAGGATTTGATTTACTGTTAATTCATTGCTCCGATTCCTATAATTCTAAATTCAGTCACCAAACAGTTTAATGCTGATAGAATCACCAGCGTGGTTCTTTATGAATGAGCGTCGAGGGAATTTTGTTAGTAAGTGCATGTTAGCAACTGTTATTCACTTCAGAAGGAGTGGAAAAAAAAATCCATAGACACAATTCTTCGTTCAGGTATCAGCGCTTACAGAGATTGAGAAACATACTGTGCCACTTAATGATTTAAGAGCAAAACAGCTCTGGGATTAAAAGCTATGTTTACCCCATCTTTCCTCCCAAATATGTATTTCACACTCAAATGGAATCGTAAGCCAGTTCTTGGAGTGGTTCATTTTGCAAACATTTACATGCATTTAATGCTGCATTGACTTGGAGTCTTCATCTAGCTCCAAGATTTATTTCCCTGGTCCTTGTACATCACAGGCAATGAGAAGAGGGGGAAGTGTGTGAGAATAGATCATGCAGATGTGTTTAATGGAAACTGATTCCATATTATCTGCATTAGATCCACCCATTCACCCTGTCAAAAGGACAAGGCAGGGCTCTAGTGCCGGTCACCTCACATTAACTGATGGCTCAGTGTCTTGATGGAGAAACCCAGACAGGCCAATCACACACGAGCAGATACAGCTGAAAGGGAAGTCAGAAATCAGACATTGCAGCCAGAGGAGACAAGGGTTGGCTACAGAGGCACGTTTCTAGATCACGAGCTCTAACCCCGCCTGGGTTAGCAGCAGTTCCAATTTAGTACCTCTGCAGACAATGCAGTGAGTTTCAGTCTATTTCCTAGTGGGCCAGGTGTCCCTAGAACAAAATCCACTGTGGAGATCAACACTAGGTGGCAGTCTCAACAGTGAGGTCAAGGACAAAATGACCTGTCACTCCCTAGATCAGGTCCCCTGCAGGGTAGGGATAGAGTCAACCGGAGAGAGGCAAAGGAGCACGGAGGGAAGCTGCACTGCTCCTGTTCTCTGGACATCAGTCTGCCCTCCAGGAACACGGAACAAGCACTTTTCACCACCATTAAATTCACCCAAGCACTTCAAATGGAAAGAGTTAGCAGTGTTCTGCTTAGGGCCTCCATCAAAGATTCCTGCTTAAAGTCTTGGGTGCTCAAAGTTTTTCTCATCACCAGTAATGCCCAGGCATGTGGGTGTGTTGGGTGACGTTCCCTGGAGGTGTTTGCTAACATGGGATCATGATCAACCTGCAAGGAGAAGATCTTTAAACTTAAAAACCTTTTCAAAAGCACCGTTCTGAGGGCCCTGGGGCACTATGGCACCACAGCCCTGCTCGTGACTATTGTACCACTGGAACAATTTCAGTCTTTAGGTCCTCTTAGCTGGGCAGGTTTTGTTTATGGTACATGGATGCCAAAAAGCAAAGAATGTACCAAGTTAGAACAGCGTTAGCACTAATTAAGAAGAGAAAAAAAAAAGACTGCTACATAGCTGCATTAGTACCAGGCCAAAAAATAAAGGAAAAGGAATGCTTTTATCCAAAGACAGCCACGACAATAGGCTTTCATCGTCACAATAATACTTAGCATTTCTGTAGTGCCCACAATCCATATCCTTTACAATTCAGACTTCCCAGGCCTGTTGGAAAGAATAGCTCCCCAAATTTAAAGAGGGGAAACTGAGGCACGGAAAGGGGGCTGATTTAGCCAAAGTAGCACAGCATGTCAGTGGTAGGGCTACAACTATGATGCCTACGTCCTGACTACCCACTCCCATGCTTTAATCACCAGGCCAGGTTTTCCTCATTTTAAGGCATTCAGCAGCCACCTGACTTTCAATGAGTGAGTGGGCTTCCTCCCCCCCCCCCTCCGCCCCATGAGATTTTGCAAGTATTTAGTCCTGAACATGCCCACTATCATGATGGTTAGAGCACAGAGACTAGGATCAGAAGAGCTGGATCCTACTTCAGACTCACTGTTTAACCTTGGGCTAGCTATTAGGGTCCAGTTAGAATCAATGGAAAGACCCCTCTTATGCCTCACTTTCCCAATCCACAAAATGGGGATAATTATGCTTTTTCAAGAGCCTGAGATCTTTGAAAGACAAGCACTATGTGAGTGCTAAATTTTCTTCTCTCGAGCAGTTTGCGGAGAAAGCAGAGACTCAGAAGAGCTAATGCGCTTGAAACAACTGCCCGGGCACGGGCTGCCCACCTTATCCAGTGCCCAGCACTACGACAGCACAGCACTTTGCACACACAAACTAATTAGTCACTGTGTGCAGCCTCCGTGACTGTTCTTTGGAGGATACACAATCTATTTGGAAAACAATACAGGAAATAAAATGCCCATTACAACATACAAAAAGGAAGAAGCTGGGATTAGGCCTTTACCCAGTTCACCCTGCTGACAGTGTCACCACCAGCGACCTGCTCAATCAGTAACACACCCTTTAAGGAGTTCACAATAACAGCCCCACTAAACCCCTAAACTGGTAAGTAAGAAGATAATCTAGTGGAGATGGTACTAGAGTGGGACTTGAGAGACCTGGGTTCAAGTCCCGGCACAGCCATAGGCTTTTTATGACTTTGGGAGAGTCCCCATCTATAAAATGGGGATAATAAATCCCTACTTCCCAGGGTGCAGAGAGGATAAAATCCATTAATGATTGTCAGGTGCTCAGATGCAACAGGGGTCACAGCCATGTGTATACCTAGACTGATGATAAAACAAGGCACTGTCTCCTTAAGATGTCAGAATAGGATGATGTTGAGATGCTAATCCACAAAGCCTGGCACCACTGACCCCAGAACTAAAAAGGCTCCCCTGTTAATACTATCACAACACAGAGCAGCGGCATGCTAGCTCACAGCTCAAACATGAGAGTCTCAGACTTTGCTTTTCAATTTTCCTTCAAAACGGGAAATGAATTTCAAATAAGCATCAACCCCAATAAAACCTTAACTTCACTAATATTTCCAGCTCCTACATCTTTCATCTGAGGATCTCAGAGTGTGTTAAAACATTAATTAACCTCACAACACCCACTGGGAAATAGGTAGGCAGTATTAGACCCATTTACAGATGGGGAAACTGAGGTACAGACAGAGGGACAGTCTCAGTAAGGGTGGAGGGGGAAGCAGTGGTAGACACCACAGCTCCAGTCTCCTCGCTCTCAGTTCAGTCTGGGGATGTGAAATTAGTGGACTAATGACCCAGCTCAACCAAGCCAGAGACTTCAAAATTTAGGCCCCTAATTCAATTCTGAGCCACTTAAAAACATTATAATATTATAAAAATTATAAAAATATTATAACAGTAGCAAAGGTTCACTTGGGAGTGCCTTCCCCGGTGCTGGACCAGTGTACATGGCTTACTTTGGTTTGCCTCACAACTTGCTAAGCCCCTCTGAGAAAATACCTCCTTACAACCCCAAACACATTGATTGGAAGCAGTTTGATAGGTGGAATCATAGGGAAGGTGTGGGTATTTTCTTTCCGAAGGGAGAAACTCTGTCTCTGGAAGGATTTTCTACAGCCCTCATCACCATAGTACCCAAGAGCTGGATTGCATGCGGAATGGACTGAACTGTCTTTGGTGCCTGGAAGGCAGTTACAATTATCAAGCAAACAGCACCCAGATTTATCTTGAGGAGGTATTTTTAAATGCCCATCTTTGATGTAAACCACATGTAAATCATGCAGCTGTCATTATGTTTGCATCCCATTGATTTCTCAGACTGCCACAAATGTAAGACAGGACTGAATGGCAGATTCCTGTTAAAGGCTGGGGCTGTTTTTTGAATGAGATCTAACTAAAAGGAGGCACTTATTTTAAAGGCATCCCCACACTGAATATATTCAGGCTGGGAAGAAAAATTCTATCCTTTAGATTGTGTGTGGGGGGTTTTTGGGTTTGTTTTTTTTTGGTATCTTTAAATCTGAACATGTAAGCAAAGCAGACATAGATACATAGAGCACATCTGTTGCATTCTTTGAAGCTCAACTCTTATAAAGAGCATGCTTAATAAGAGCTCCCAAATAAAAAAAACTAGACAATTAAAATAAAAACCTAAATGCTTCTCTGAGCCCTGAAGCCTTCAGATTGTGGCTGGGGGAAAGGGGGGGGGGAGAGAGAAGAGCACCTAATCTCACATTGAGAGGCGCACACTGTAATTAAAATCACAGAAAAGGCAAAGGCAAGCAACCCCATGCTCCACTGGTCCTCTGAATTCACAGATTTAACTAGCTTTTATAAACAACACCCGGGTGAAACCGAGGACAGATAAAGAGAATAAGTTAGCATGCTTTATGCCTTCTAAAATATTTGTGGAGTGCTGGTGCAAGCTCAAGATAAGTCCTTCGGAGGGTAGAAGCTACTGAGTTGGCTGTAAAATTCCCTGGAACCTTTTTCATTGTTCCCCTAGAATGATAGCAACCTCTGGCAGTCTCAGCTGTGCACCTGCCACACAGATTCAAACCCTTTTTCCAACACACACACACACAGAGCTACCTGTGCAGCAGTTCATTCCATCCATATTACTCTAAGTTAGCTAGGGCAAGTCACACTTTTCTTGTGGCAGAGGGAAGTCATGGAAATCAGGTGCATTACACCAAGCCTTTTGCATAGATGCAAATTAATGCCTCTCTGTTGTACTAGAAACCAATTGAGTGCAGACTCCTGGTTAAAGTTTCTATTAAAAAAATACAGCCATGGTTTTGCATGACCGCCTCTTCATATGAATAAAAATATCATGTATAGGAGAGAGTTGCAGGGTTTGTTTTTCCCCCCAAGGCAATAACTTTATAAAATCCTAAAAAAGTGGATGAGGGTGTATAGGGAGGTTTCTCTCTTTCTGCACACACACACACACACACACACACACACACACAGAGCTAAACAAATAATATTTAAACTGATGAGGTTTTGCAAGCCTGGGTTTATCTGGGAGGAATTCATCTGCTGTTGGAGTATTATATTTCTATCAAACCCATGTGCAGCTCAGTGTTTGGATCACTTTTCCCTGTCTACATAATTTAGGGGCATATGTCTGATAAATGAGGAGCATCAATATTCAGGTTTCAGTTGCAGTACACACACAGGCACAAAGAGATTTATCAGGGCTAACTGCGCAGGCTAGATTTTTATATATTAAAAACCCACCAACACCTTGTGAAAAAGAAACTGTTTTTTCTCCTTCCTTAGGTATTCCCTATCGGAAGCCAGTAGTGGGTTTTCTTTTTTTTCTCACTCCATTTTTTTTCAATCAAAAGGACAGGCTCTAGCTCTCTCTCTCACCCACCCACCCCCCTATAATTCTCCCAGAGAACAGGGTCTGCTACCTACCTTGTCAAGAGAAGAAAAAGTTTTAAAATACAGTATGGAGGAACTAAAGGAGAGAAATCACAATGGTTTTTCCAGGCACACATCTTCTGTTAGATCTGATGGCTTTTGCTTTACATTGGATACACACACACAAAATCTCTCTCTTTCTCTCTCCATCATTTACCCTCCATTCAACAACAGCCCCAATCATAAAGTCTGTCAAGCCTGATTGATTTCACGTTATATATACATATATATATGATTTCCTATAGACACATGCAAAGGAATACACCTACCTATATAGAAAAATACACGTTACACACACACACAACCCGCGATTTCGGGCTCACAGAAAGCCCCATATAAAAAGTCTCTCACTCAGTCCACGGTCTTTCCTCTCATCAGCATTTTCCATAGAAGGTTTGTTTTTTTTTGTTTTTTTTCCTATAAGAGACGGCATCATATGCCTCTATTTCTGGCAGGCAAACCAGATTAACTTCGTCTTTGGCTCTCACCGGGGAATCTGCTGGGGAAACTTTATCACTTCTGCCGAAATTGATTTTTCAGTGGAGGCGGGAGCCGGGAAAGGGGAAACGAAGAGGCAAAGCTGCGGCAGCTGGAGCGTGTCTGTTTCCTCCAGAAAAGTTCAGCAAAGGGGGAGCTTATGAAATTCAAGGGGGGGGGATCTCAAGAGAGCCTGGGCGCTGGGCTACGGCCGCCACGCCGCTTTCCAGGGTGGATGTCCAGGGTCGGTCGGCGGACGGCCGGCGCTGGCTGGGGCGGAACGCGGCGATCCCCCAGCCCCGCGCCCTGCCCCAGCGGCGGCGAACCCGGGCCAGGCACCTCCCGCGGACGCTGCGGGCGGGCGGGGCGGACGCGGGATCCCGCGGCGGGAGCGAACGCCCGCCCCGCCCGCCTCTGGCTTCCCCTGCGGCGCAGCCCAGCGCTGCGGGCCAGCCCGAGCCGCCTCCCCGCGGGGTCCAGGGCCCCGCCGCGCCGCCTTGGATCGCGCCCCGCCTGCGGGACTGCAGCGGCGCCCGCAGCCGGCCCTCCGGGGGGGCTCTAAGGACCCCTCCCCCTCAGTAGCATCAGCCCCCCCCATCGCGCCAGCCTCCCAGGTGTGCACGGGGCGGCAGGTAGGCAGGTGTCCGTCCGTCTGTCTGTCCGCACGCCCCCCCCGGCCCGGCTCCTTACCTGGGAAAGCGGTCGGGGGGGGGGTTCCTCGCTCTCGCCCCCCCGGTGTTCAGGGCCGGCGCCGCATTGCCGCTGCGGCTGGTGTCGCGGCTCCCCGACACTCCCCGGCTGCGGCGCCGGGCCCCCCCGCCCCAAATCACCGCCTCTGCCCCCGGATCGGCGCGGGAGGGGGCGCGCCTCGCCGCCCGCTGCCCGCCTCGCCTCCGCGGCGGCTCGGGGCCCGGCTGGGAGGGCGCCCGCTGCGGCTGTCTCGCCAGCCGGGCTCCGCTCGCTCGGGCTCGGCCCCGCTCCGTGCCCCCCGCAGCCGCGGCGGGGGGCAGGGCCCCGAGGGGCAGCTGGTGCGGGAGGGAGCCCGGGCTGGGCTGGTCCCCCTCCCCGGGCTGGGCCCCCTCCCCGGCGGCCGCTCGGCCCGAAGTTTGCGGGGCAGCGAAAGCGGGGCTGGCAGCGAAACTCGGGGCGGCTGCTCCGCGCCGCCTCTGGCTGCTGCGGTTCCACTGAAGCTCTGCCAGCCTCCAACTCCGGCTGCCTTGATTTTACTCGCCTCCCCCTTCCGTACTCACTAGTGACATCTAGGATCGCCAGCCTGATTGGGCTAATTGGGAGAGCTCCGCGCCGGGGAGAGGGAGAGGGGGCGAACCCGCACACACGCTCCGCACACCAAACCCCGCACACACACCCCCCTCCCCGCACACACACATACACACAAACAACCCCCCCACACAACTCCGCACACACACACCCCGCACACAAAACCCCGCACGCACACACACACACCCCGCACTCCTCCCCGCACACACACATACACACAAACAACCCCCCCACACACACCCCGCACCCCCCCCGCACACATTCATACACACACACACCCAATCCCCCCCCGCACACACAAACCCCTCCCCGCACACACACACACACAAACAACCCCCCCCACACAAACCCCCC